>VYZP01008653.1:0-10653 GCA_013400635.1 Hypocryptadius cinnamomeus | reverse complement strand
TTCATGCTAAAGAATGAAAGAAAGAGATGGAAAAGAAAGAGATGGAAAGAGAAGGAAGAAAGAAATGAAAATAGATTTTATGAAATTAACCTAGTTCCAAGCTGTGGTGAGATAACATCCTTGCTTTATGTAGGGCAATAAAAATTAAAGCTGACTGCAAAAGATCTCACAATACAGAGTGACTTGGCAATAAAATAAGAGAATGAAATTCAGTGACAATGAACTGAAGGCAATGTGCACAAGAAAAAAAAATCCACCACAACTAGCTACAAATACACAATGATAGGTTCTAAATTAGCAATTACCACTCCAGAGAATGATCTGGAAGTCATTGCAGATAGTTCTTTGAACATATCAACTGAATGTTTAGTAGCAGTCAAAACAGAAAATAGGATGTTGGAAGACATTAGAAAAGGAATAAAGAACAAACCAGAAAGCATTGGGATGTCAGTGCATAAATCTATGGTGTGCCTGTACCTCGAAGCAACCATCACCTTATCTCTAAAAATCTAAGCTGAATTTAAAAGGTATAAAAGAAAGCAGTCAGCTTGGTGAGGGGAATGAAATGGTAGAAGAAATAAGTTCTCTTTGGCTTTGAAACAATAGGGAGTTGAAGGGAGCCATGATAAAGACATTAACATCACAGGCAAAAAATGTAAAAAACCAGCAGGATGGGTATAGGTGGATGCTCTCCAGTCCCCCATTATACTTATTTCCTCATGACAGAGATATAAAACCAGGAAGTACAGTGAGAATTAAATTAATTAAAAATTGGCCAGCGGGCAAATAAAAAAAAAGAAACTGTCAGCAGGGGACCAACATCAAAAAAGGGAACTTCTAGATGGGTTACAAAGCTCCCATCAGATCCACTCAGTTTTGATGGGACAAATATATAATAGCTGAGAGGTCTACACATGACACAAAGACAAAAGTGGTTAATAATGGTTAATGGCACAGAGGTTAAAGAGATAGTACAATGGTCAATTTTTAGAATTTTTTTTGGGAATGAAGCAGCTCCCAAACCAGTTTAGAGACCAGTGTGAATGACAATTCAGTATGAATTACTGCTGGGATGTTGAAATAGAAAGGGTTAAAACAACCTCAAATACTCAGATGCAGAGTAGTAAGCACCACTTGAGAGATAAATTTATCACTCCACAAGGTACTGCTAAGACAGATACTATCAAACTTGTTCTTAAAGCTCTGCCATTGGCATTTTCTGAAAGGAGACTGGAAAACATGGAAAGAATGCAGAGAAAAATCACAAAAACTATTCAAAATTTGGACAAAATCTTTTGCTGACAGTGACTTTACAAATAAATCATTTCACATTTGGAAAAGATCAAGTGGCAACTTGCCTGCAGTCAATACACATGATCATAGATTATGCCCACCATCTCTGCCTCTCCAGTTGAAACTGACTGACATCCAAATCAACAGATATTTGTATAAATGCCTTGGCACAGGGGCTATGAAATGCTAACCCCAAGTACCAAGTGAATGACTTTCTGCACTTAACAATGCAAATCTTCCCAATAAGACAACTGCCGTACTAAGACACTGTTAAAACCACAGCAGCCCAAGCATTATCAAGATTTTGTGCTCTCCACAGCAAAGAAATAAAGTGCCAGAAGACAAGGATACCGCTTTGCACAGTTTCCCCTTCAAACCACATGGAACAAAACAGGAGGAAACACTAAAGAAGCATGCTTGAAAAAGAGCAATCCATCACCAGCTGCCTGGATTACAGGTGGGTTGGAAGCTATTACCCTAGCATGATTTTGGAGACAATAAACAATTGGAGAACCAATGAACTGCAGAGGAAGAAGCCTTGAACACAGTTTGTGCCCAGCACAGCAGAGGAAAGTGGTCAAGGAAAGGCTGCAGGAGAACACCAGGGCTAGCAGGGAGGTCTGGGCTATGCAGATGCTCTGCCCAGAAGGGCTTTGGGTAATATGAAAACAGAAATATTGATTTAATAGAACAAAGAGAAGGGAAATTGCAAGGAGTAATTACTGCCTGCATAACATTTTTGCAAGCTACAGAGCAAATTTTTGACTTCCAGAGGTCACATTCAGGCATATTTAGTGCAGACCTTGCTGAGGAAAAGAAAGTGTTTTCCATAACTCAGAAATAAGTTTCTTTGTGTTTCTTTAGGCAGCAAACCAAAAAGTGTTAGGGGAATTAGTGGATGTGTTGCTGCTTGGCATGGGCAAACTGAAACAAAATGTGTAGATATCCTTAAAGAAATTTAAATTGCATTGATAAATAGAGGGGGAAATCTGTGAAATGTAATGATCAGCATGTTTAGATGAATTAATGACACATTTGTGCCTTAAGCTCTATGAATGCATTATAAATAAACTACAGAATTCCTTTCTTTCATTATGTATTAATGCCTATAAGTTACATATTGTATCAAAGTAATACTTTAGTTAAAGAGAAATAATTTACTTATTTTTGCAGGGATGTAAAAAGAACTGTTTCATTAACTAAATATTTTACGAATCAATACTGTAAATGGAAGGTAAACAAAACAAAATGTGCCATCCTTTGTTGTTTCTTTTTTCATTCTCTGATCATTTAACATACAAAGAGAATAACTGTTGTTTTTACGATTTTACTTAAGACAGTAATTCACACATTAATTCAAAATAAATTTCCACAAACCAATGAAAGCAAACACTTTTACAAAACTTTAACTTGCATTTAGTATACTTTTAAATCTACTAAAATGAAAAATTATGTGAGATTGTACTTTGAGCACCCATTATAGTTACTCTTCTTACAGGACAAGGTGATGCAGCAGCCCAGAGCTGAGCATGGGGCAGCATCCCTGGCTGGGCCTACCCTGGGAGCAGCACAGCTGGGCCAGCACAGGGTGTCAAGACTGCTCTACCTACTGCCATCATCCTGTCCCCATGCTCCAACACATGACAGATCCATCCTTGTGCCCCAAGAGGAAAGGGACCTGGGGGTGCTGGTTGACGGCTGGTTGAATATGAGCCAGCAAGGTGCCTTGGTGGCCAAGAAGGCCAATGGCATCCTGGCCTGCATTAGGAATTGTGCAGCCAGCAGGAGCAGGGAGGTCATTCTTCCCCTGTACTCGGCGCTGGTGAGACCACATCTTGAGTACTGTGTCCAGTTCTGGGCCCCTCAGTTTAGGAAGGATGTTGAGATGCTTGAATGTGTCCAGAGGAGGGCAACAAGGCTAGCGAGGGGCTGGGAGCACAAGCCCTATGAGGAACGTTTGAAGGAACGTTGGGGGGGTTGTTTGGCCTAGAGAAGAGGAGGCTTAGAGGTGACCTCATTGCTCTCTACAACTTCCTGAAGAGAGGCTGTAGACAGGTGGGGGTCGGACTCTTCCACCGGGCAGCACTGACAGAACCAGAGGACACAGCCTCAAGCTATGTCAGGGAAGGTATAGGTTGGATATTAGGAAAAATTTTTCACCGAAAGACTAATAAAGTACTGGAATGCTATTCCCAGAGAAGTGGTGGAATCACCATCTCTGGATGTGTTTTAAGAAAAGGCTGGACATGGCACTTGGTGCTATAATCTAGATTCTGAGTTGAGGTGTTAGGGCATAGGTTGGACTCGATGGTCTTAGAGGTCTTTTCCAACCTCATTATTCTGTGATTCTGTGAATTCCTGCAATGCTGGCTAGTGTGGATCTGGAATGGACTTTTGAACCAACCCCTGAGTGGCCCTGTGGAGCAGCCCTGGAGCTCAATTAGAAGATGTGCAATGTTCACTCCAGACCCAAAGGGGCTGTCAGTCCATGGAACCAAACTAGAGCTAGTTCCAAGACAAAAAAAAAATGCATTCAGTGTGGATGTCAGGTCCTCAGCACCATCTTGCCCAAGTGATGATCAGTTTGTTCACACTGCTCACCAACAGAGACAGAAGCTCCCAAAATTCCTTTCACCAAGTTTGTAAGGGGCATAGCAGACTCATTTGCTGCCCACATATATATATTTGCACATATTTTAAAGGCTTCTCCCAAGTCTTTTTGAACATAGGAGTTGGGCCATCAAGGTAATTATTGCTCAATCACTTGAGTCTTGCTGTGCTGAGACAGTAATTAAATATCCCTCTGTATCCACAAACCTCCTGCCTGTTAATCTCTCTTTGACAAGGGCACAAAAATGCATAGTTCCCTAACTAGCAATCTAAAGAGTGACCCCACACTATATTGTTTCTCTTCCAGTACTAACATGAACTACAATTTAACATATTCAGTAAAACAAACTGATGACAAAGAAACTTTTTAATGTGGATATATGCAAAGAAAACAAGTCTCATGCCCAAGTTAATATTTTCAAGGTAGTACTGCAAAAGTTTCCCAGAAGATCACATTAATTGTTTTTCTAAGAACTGCTTTCCCAACACATTATTTACTATCTCTTTATTGGCAAATAGAGCCCATTTTAATTGATATTTTATAAAGCAAGCACAATTCTAAAATAAAAATAATTGAACAATTATTTTTCTAACACCGTGACTTCAAATAGCAATTATTGTCACAGCAATTGATTTCTTTCATTGTACTTGACAAGAATATTGTGTTTATGATTATGATGTGCTGGGTTCAGCCATCCTTGTGTTAACTGGTATACACATGACAAGCAGCTCCAAAGATTTCAACAGAATTATCTGAAGCACAAAGCATTGTAAACATAATATTAGAAATCTGATGTGTATGACAGCAGTATATTTTTTTTAATGATTAATTAAATTGCTATGAAACAGAAAGTTTTATAAACATCATTATATGTAGGACTATTTCAGTGATTAGCCCTTTAGAATTATTCTGGGAATTAAGTGTTTCAATTCCAAATTAAAATGTGTAAAGATTTAGAGAAAAGTAGTCTTGGCTACCAAGGAAGTAGGATATGCAAATTCCAGTTCGCGTGTGGGGTCAAGGGAAATAAATCCTGGCTGTGGAGCCAAGACATTTCAGCCAGGAGTGCTGAATTCCTGCTCAGGGAGAGGCACAGCCAGTGAAAGGCATTGCCAACAAAACCAGCATCACCATCCAGGTGATTCAGGAATGTCCTTTTCCTATTCCTGCTTGTCATGACAACACCACCAGCACCAGCAGCTCCATGCACTGGCTCCCACACTCCATTTTCTGGAACTGATAAGCCAAGAGCTGCAATCTTTCCCTCTTCAGCTACAAAATGTCATTGTTGCACAGCCTTAAATATGACAGGGCTTCTTCCATCAACCTAGATCTATATTCCATTCTTATCCCCCACAGCTTCTCTCTGAATTAAAGGAACGCAAGGAAAATGTGAACCCTGTATTCCAAAAGCCACACAGGCACTGAGTTCTTGCTTTCCAAACTGCAAAGTTAAAGAAATGCGTGAATATGAGGTAAAGTATCTATGATGGTATTTAAAACTCAAAGTATTACCAAAAATCATTTAAATGCAAATTTGTATTTATTTGTGTCTAAAATGGAATTCACACAAGTTAAGCAACAAGTTTCAAGTTCATCTGAAACTAATTACACAGATAATTCTTCTTATCCAGATGACTGATTAAAATGTTGGTTTTTGATGCAGTCCTGAAAATCCATATATCCCCATAAATAACTCTTGCATAAAGTGTCTCATGAAAGTCATATAACTTCCCTTAAAATTCTCTTCTCACACATCCACAACTACCAAATTTATACAAAACAGATTAAGAGTTAATAAGAAATATGTATCTGCCTTCTAATCTGGTCCTTCCAGACTCAATAGTGTATTTGGCAAGAATGCATGGAAAAGAATATTCACATTAAATTTGTTTTACTTTGTCATGGTTAAAACCATGATACTACCAAAAGAATGCTGTAAGTCTCCAGAGCAGCACATTAAAAATTATTATTAGTAATATCATGAAAATAACTTTATTGAGTCAGAAGAGCAAAATTAAGTAAAATGACAAACTAAGACTCCAATAATGGTATAAATAAAGATTCACAATTTAAGCTCTGAATGCATAACAGGAAATGGGGAAATTGAAGTATCCGTGGTGTCAAATGCATTTCATACTAGTTATATTTTAAAGTAAGCAGTAGCATTGAAATATAAATATAATATGTATTAATTTGTCATAATAGCTACTATATTTGTGCTAAGTAACTTATTAATATATATTCAATACAGAAAACCAACTCAATCCTTCCTCTCCCAAAGCATAAACTCCTATAACAGTTTAAAATCATCTCTGACAACTGCCTCTGCAAAGCTTGGGTTCATTGTTCTTTCCTGTGCAATGAAACATCAAAAATCTTCTTGAAAGTAAAGATGAAAGAAATGGTTGAACAGGGAATTTGCAATTAGCAGAAAAATTATTATGAAAAAAAGTATTAGCATTTTTTTCTTTACGTACATGTGCCACAATGTTATAGAGGATGGAGGGGAGCATTAAATTATTTTATTCAATAAAATAATTACTAAAAAATAACTATAAAAAAGCACACATACATTTTTTAGATTTCTATTTTCCTACACACATAATTCATGCATAGATCCACAAAGCTGTGGTTTTATCTTAAATACATCACAAGCTACTATAGTGAAGTCTGAATGAATTATCAATTATACAAACAGCCTTCATATTCAATGAAAAAGGGAGAATGGATGCAGTGTACACCAAGATGCTATTGAGAGATCAACATTCCCATTTAATCTGCCAATCCAATATCAGATTAAAGTGAACCATGTAAAAGGACTCTGAAATATATTACACAATAAAGCTCTAGATGTGAACCATCACCCTCTGTAGTTCTTCCTTTCACCTCTTTGAGGCAACAAATAAAAAAGATTTACAATCAAAATTATTTAGTCTCACGCGAAATGAAATTAATCTCCACTGAATAAATAGAATATCACACCCATGAAGTGTGATTATGTTTCTTTAGTTATGGAAAATACTTTAATATTTCATATAATTTTATGTGTTTGCCCTTCATGGGTGAAATACTCCATATTTCTATAAAAAAGTGATGTTGCATGTAAAAAAAACCAAAAAACATATAAAATTTATATATATTTGTCCACTGAAATTCTGGACAAATTATGAAATACAGAATTTAGTATTTTCTGCAGTAGCTTTCCAGAATAATTAGAAATTGAATATATTGTTTCTATTACAAAATAGTTGTGCTTTCACTTCCACTTTTTTGCAATGGTCTTCCTGATTTATGCTAATTTAGGGTTTAAAATTAAGGGGAGGGGTGGTGGGGGGAGAGAGAAAGAGTCATTTATTCTAATTACTGTCAGCTAGTGAATTTAGGGAAGAAGAATTGTCACCAATGCTAAATTTCAGCCTTCCAAACCAAGAGATTCACATTATTTCAAGAATTTTTTTCCAATATTTTTTCAATATTTTCACCCATTGTTATTTTTCACTTCTCTCTCTCGTACAGCTATTATTCTTCAATAATACATCACAGAAATATAAAATATGCTTAGAAAGCCATCATACCATGTCAGCGTTGTTTAGCAAGATAGACTGAAATATAATGAAGAAGTTTAACACATTCCAAACTTTTCCCTTCAATCTGCAACCTTTCCAATATTTTTTCCAAAGAGGCAAATACGCTAAAATGAGTAGGTGTAAAAAAGTCCTTATTAAAAGTCCTGTTAAAATTCAATTTTCCTGAGGACACAGCAAGGATTTTTAGATTTCCAGGCCAAAGAAGCATCATTCAAGAAGAACGCTAAAAATTCTGTAATTGTACTGGGTAAAGAATAAAAAGCCCCTGATTACCCTCAACCTGATATTAGAATTTCGGGTACTAAAGACTGAAAACATACTAGGAACGAAATATAATTCTCCAAGTGGTTAGTGTTTTCCTAAAATACCACCAAAAAAATCATTGAAAACAGAAAACCAACTATGATATAGAACATGATTGGGCCATATATGAAGATTAAATTCAGATAAAAAAATTCAGATTAAAAAATTTAAATCTATTATATAACTAGCTTTTACTGTGTAATTCTTAGTGTGGTTTTTGGAGTCCACAGTAGAATTTCTACAATTTTGCTTATTTTTGCAAAACATAGGCATCCCTACCTTGGATTCCAAGAGATAATTTCAAAAGACCACAAAACCTCCCACACAAAATACTTCATTTAATACCAATAAATATTACTGGAATATTTGCATTAATATTCCAATACAGAAGATGAATTCCTTTGATTTAGGATGTCTCTTCTAAAAAGGAATAATCAGATTTAATATTTTCGGACGTATGAAATTCACAGCATAGCACGCGGTCTAGCACTGTCTTTTCTCTCTCTCTCTGTGATTTATTTCAGCTGAGCACAGGGACCTGGAATATTTCTGCCCTGCCATGAGGAGATTGCTCATTTCTTGGCTGTCACTCAGTGCCCAGCCCATCACACCGACCCGCCTGCAGAGACAGGGGCTTGACAAAGCTGCTTGTCACCCGCTGTAATGGACAATGACACCACTGCCTGAAGGAAAACACTAATGTTTTTACTTCCTTTATTTCTTGTTATTGTTTCCCTTCATCAGCTTTCACCCCACTTCACCGTACTCCTCACATCCGGGAGCAAACTCCTGAAGTTAACTTTGCAACTGGTACATGTCATAAGAAGACTGAATTCCTTCTCTTTGGAATTAAAATAACAAAAGCAAAATTTCAAGTCCATTTATCACAGATGAAAACCTGTTCTAGTTCTTTTGCTTAAAGTACAGTGGACTGGAGTTTCATAAAAAAGTGACCAGGAAGGATTAAGCACTCTAGAAGAAAAATTGCTGTGAGCCCTGATGTTGTTGAAGTCTAAGGAAATAAGTGACTAACTGGATTTAAGAAAATACATCACAAAATGTAGGAAATCAAAACATAAACACAGCATGAATCATCTGTGATGCTTCTTAGGATACAAAATCCAATGCAGCCCTAGAAAGACACAGCCCTGAAAGGAGAAAATGCCAGAGCTTCAGGAGGCACAATGAACACCTCTCACTGTATTTGCTACATAAAGGAAGTGGGATTTCCAAACTTTAACTGCACTGACTTTAAGGAAGGAAGAAGCCCATACCTGTTTTATACACAGGCACACAGGCCATCTTGAGATATCTGAGTGACTGATTTGCGTTTTGAGGAACAGTGTCTGTTGAAATCGAAATATGGTGAGCACTCACACACATTTCCAAATCACTCAAAGGACAAACAGAAAGATGAAAACCACAGAGAAAATAATGGAAAACAGTTCTGTTCACTGACAGATTAAGTGACTCATCCCTTGTTTTGAAGAGCAACTGATCCAGTGGTACTGGGAATCTCCTTTGCCTGCAGGCCAATAACAAGTGGCCGCCTTCTCCGGAAATATGAACACACCAAATAACTCCACAGTGATGACAAAGTTTCTGTGTGATTCAGAGAGCAGAAGACACAAAGCTACATTCAACAATGCAAAACAAACATTTAATGAAAGGAAACCCAACTCAAACTGCCCACCACATGCTTTTCCCAGTGGAAGTCAAACAGCTCTGTGCTTCTAAGTGAGGTGAAAACTTTTAATGCATCACTAAGTAAAAATCAATTTTATTCTAGCCCCAAAAGTAAATCCATTTTGCTACAATAACTTGATTTTCATATTACTATAAAACATTCTAATCTGAATTTATAAGAGTTCTGGATTTTCTGAGATCCAGCCATGATGGACATGATCTGATCCCAACACACCGGTTTTTGTCTTTCTCACAGAGATCAATATTTGATCTCATAAAGATAAGGACTCCAAAATTTGGCACTAATTTACCATTTCATTCTAATAGGAACAAAACATGACGGCAGGGACACAGACCAAAGGATACTGGTAAAGAGCAGGAGTTCTCCCATCGCAAACTCACCCCCAGGGTGGTGGATTCAAGCACTGCAGGTCCCAGGAGTTCTGACACTGCTGAAATGCCACCCCCTCCCACTGCAGGCAGCACACGGTCCTACATATGGACTTAATAAATCTGGTTCTTCAGCATCTGCTGTAATTCCTGTTGTAGCTCATGCTCATCTTTATCAAAATACCCATCCTCTCCTTCTGCAATAAGCACTGGGTATATTTTGAATGTTGTTTTCTCTCATGCTGCTCACAGAAAGATTTAACAGTAATGTACCCCTGATCCTAAATGACCATAAATTTTCATGGAATTTCTTAAAGCACACACAAAAGAAGGATTTTCAAACTTTCAAAGACTCCATATTGTTTAATATTGCTCTATTTAATAAAACCTGGAGATTCTGTAATTTATTACAGTATGGAGATATGTTACAAAAGTGACTAAAATATTCTGTTCAGTCAATCAGCTTCACCCAAAGTACCAGAGGCAAGAGAAGTAATAGTTCTGGGAGCTCAGAGAACATGCTTGATGAGTTAGTAGTTGGTACAATGCATTTGAAAAAGGCTTTAAAAACATAGTTCTGGCACTTGCTTATCATTTCCTATCATGAGTATATTAACAGCCAACCTTTGTCATCTGCACCAATTTCATGCTTGCTTGGTTTTTGATTATGAGATTTAACCACATTTCTTACCAGAATTTATGCTTCAGATTCTTAATACAAATAATTATCTGGGAATTGCTTGAGTACTGTTATAAATTCTGTTACACTGTTATAATTTT
>VYZP01008634.1:1433-14475 GCA_013400635.1 Hypocryptadius cinnamomeus | reverse complement strand
TGTGATATGGGGAAATAACGATGGCTGCAAAGCTACAGTTTGTAATAAATGGAGTTTTTGACTGAGTTGGTTAGAATGGGTTTAAGGTAATGGTGAGGGTTTTTTTTTTATATAATGACTTTTCTAATTTTGACTTGGAAAGCAAAATTTATCCTTTTCATTACAGCTCCATGCATAAATTGATGACTGTTTTGAAATTAATTTCCAGTAAAAATGACATTTCTCATCCAGATTTTATTTCCTGTAGTTGTTACGCAGTAAATCTCTCTTGAGTCAGACTTGATCCATTGCTCATTCAATGCTTAAATATATATAGGTTTGTACATCGTTGCTCGTAAATACATTAAAAGTACATTAATCTGTGAAGTTCTATGAAGCAAGGAGTGTTAACACTAAGTGGATTTGCAGTTCTAATTCATCTGCCTTTTGCATTAAGGTGCAGTCTTTAATTACGTGTTCACACATACTCCAGACAGTTTCCTACTTTCGTCTTTCTTTTCATTATTCACTGCAGAGTCCTTTCTGTCTTTAAATGTGGAATTGTACATTTACTTTTAGCCTCATTTAGGACATCCATCAATGTACCAGCAAAGTACCTGGAGAATATTAAGGCATTTATCTCCTCTTGACATACAGGGCTGCTATTTCCATCTTACAGAGGGAGAACTTCAAGAGAGAAAGGAGAGGTGTTTAATGATATCAAGGCGGATTTAACCTGACTAAAAAAAAAAAAAAAAATAGAGAGAGAGAAGAAGTTTAGAGGGCAGAGTATCTTAAATTCAGGACTGATCTTCATTTCATGGGATGAAACAACATCTATTTAGAGGTGTGTGGTTTTGAGTAGAAAAAAAGCAACTCAGGCTGGACAAAATGCCATTATCTGCAAATGTAACAGTGTCACTACACAACATGGTGAGGGATTTGCGTGTGAAGCATTTTCACAAAGATGTTAACCAGCTGATCTGTAAAGCTGCCCTTTCTAAGGCTCAGTCTCAGGGGATGTGGCTGTTGCTGAGGTTGGCTGTGAGACCGAGGAGCTCATTGCCCTCCTGCTGATGAGCACTAGAAATTGTGGACTTCCTGGCTGGGGTCACAGCCCCATGAGCTCAGGGATTTTTTTCAGACCCAAATGAAATTTCACAGTAGAGGGGAAAGACAATTTTGTGACCTGTTGACTCTCTCCATGCCAAAAATTGAAAGGTATACAGCAAAAAATGAGGGTGTTGAACTCGAAATAATTTTGTATGACGTAAAGTATATAACAACCCAGATATTAAAGTGTATTTTAACTACTGAAACACTTTTTCACCAAGTATGCCTTCAGCTAAGCGTGGTGTAATAGCCTTTATTTGATATCAGATGCCTCATTCAAAATGCATCTTGTTATCAGGACAAAACAAGCAAAATTAAGTATAATAAAGAATTCTAGGAAGTAAAGCAAGATAATATTCATCACTAGTTTTCCTATATGACCTAATGATCTTTTTTGACTCTTCAGATACTTGGTTAGGTAGGTAATAAGCAGGTATTTATTCTAAGCATCAAACATCTAAATTTCAAGGAAAAACCTGGATAAGCTGTTATAGTAAAAGGTGCTACCTGGTGAGGTTTCTACACATATTGAAATATGAATTGCAAAGATCCCTCTTTAAACATATTGTCTCAAAGCTTTCTATTCTTAATGGTCTTCTTGTGCTACTCAACCTACCATGTTCCTGTGAAGAGGCTAGCATTGAAAATCATGTCGCAGGGTTCAGATTTTTCATTATTCATTCTCAGTTTGTTAGTATTACAGGTGGAATTATAGCCAGATGCTTTTATTTCCTCCATAAAAGTGGAGAGAGTTTTAGTAAATATTGTTTTCCTGTGATGTACATCTCTTGCAGAGAAAACCACCAACTTGATTGCATGTATGACAATTTAATGAAATATGCAACAAATAGTGGCTATCATGTGTGGTGATTCTCAACACAACCTGCCAGCAGCTGAGGAAAAAAAGAGTGCCTTAATTCATGAAATAGGTAATCAAAACATTGAGCTGTATTTTACATATGGATCCCATTCACATCATTTTCCCTTTCTGTTGAAAACCATGATTATATCTGATGTGTGCTAATGAGAAAGAAATGCATAATCTAACTGGAAAGCAGGTGGAGACATGAGTTTTTCACATGTGTGGCATAAAATAGAGAGGAAAGCAGTGTAGTGGTAAAAATCATAGAATCACAAAATTGTTAAGGTTGGAAAAGACCTCTGAGCTCATCGAGTCCAACCATAAGTCTGAGGCTTTGGTGAGGAATGGAGTGAGAGAAAGAGAAAAAAGATGAGGGAAAGGGCCCAGGAGGGAACTCAGGAAGGGAAAGTGAAAGATGTTATCAGATTGTTATTGGTATAAGTGTCCCTTTACTTCAAAGCCCTTTTTGAAGCTGGCAGTGATTTTTCATGGGCCAGTGACTGCCATCAGTGACAGCCTCGCACTTCTGCTGAGGATTTTCTTTCGTGTGACCAAACACCTGGTGGGAAAGTGGTCCTGGAGAGCCAGGTGTCAGCAACAAGAGGGCTCTGCTTTCATCCCACGTGGAGATCTGCAGCTCCCTCTCCTTGCAGCCAGCCCATGGGCTGCCCTAATTGCTAACACGCTCCGGTAGCTGCGTGCGGCGTGCCAGGAGTGAAACCCTACCTGGGATCCTGGAGAGATAAAGTGCAAGGGAGCAGATGCATGAAGTAAAGCTTCAGGAATTCTGGTAAAACCAGGTGAAAACTAAGAAAAGATGAAATGGGAACTGAAGTGAAGTTGTGCCTAAAACTGAAACGTTGAGGCATGTGAAAATATATTTCTTCTCTCTCAAAAGCAGAGGTATGTGGAAGAATACTCTGAGTCCCACTTCTTATTAACTTTGTTATTTTCCAATCAGAATTACAAATAAGTGGTAGTCTTCCTGATTCAGCCTGGGAATAGGGAGAGTTAAACTTTGGTTCTTTGTGCAGAGTTATTTTAAAATCCCGAGAAGAATATGCAGCAAATCTGATGAGCAGGATTCAAGGAGCAGCTGCAGAAAAGCACACTGCCGGCTTGCTGGGCCTGGTGTCCCCAGCACACATAAAATGCAGACCTCATTTCACACTTGGATCAACAGTGTGGGTACCTGGTGCACCAATCTGGCCAGGATCAAATCCTGCCCATTGACTTGTATCTCTTGGAAAAGAAATATTCCGTAAAACTCAATATTAGTTCTCATGTGAGACTAAGAGTTCCTTAATTCCCTGATGTGGGACAGGTTGGATCATGTCCTGAGACTTATGGTTCCTTTTATAGCCCTAGCCAAATTTGGTTTTTTCTTGTTCATTATGAAGGTGATTCCTGGTGTCTTTTAACTCTCCTGTCTTTTCTGGAATGCTCTTAAATTCTTAGTTTTGATGCTATCTGGCTGCAAATAAAGACTGTTTGTGTGCTGCTTTAAGAAGTGTTTACTTTTGTCTGTAAAGCTACATCATAAAGGCAGTCTAATAAAGTTCTGTCTCCAAAACAGTTTGATTTGGGAAAAAAAAAAAAAAAGTAGTTATTGGGTTTTTGGTTGATTTTGCTCTTTTACGATCTGTAGGAAAATAGCTAAGAAAAAAGTTATGGAAGCACATAAGGGAATTGCTTAGGAAATTCTATACTATGGATAGTATTTTTAATGTATCAACCTCAAAATGCAGTAAAAACCCCAGATTTATTGGTAGGTGTTGATATTTGCATCTCTAATTCCAGTTTGTTTCTTTGCTTGTCTCCTCTTGGGGCTCATGGTGGCCCAGAACACCATTTATGAACCTTGTTGCTTTCCTGGGAAGGAATTAGAAGACAGAAGTTTCATTAGGTCACTCCAGCTTATTGGGAAAAATTTAGTTAAAATTTTTGTGTTTCATATCAGAGCAGTACGAAAAGAAAATCAGCTTTCCTTGGCCCCTCCTCAGCTTTACTGCCAACATAGAGAAACATTGCAGTTACTTAGGGTTAACATAGTAGTCATGTAGGAAAGGTACATGGCCTTTGTACATAAAATAAAGTTCAAATTATTGAAATCATGCTTCTTCTTGCAAAAAAATAGGTGAATGTATTGTTGAATAGCTCTCATATATTTTAAAGAATTAAACCTCTCATAATTGTCCTCAAGAACGTTAAGCTAGAGCATTAAGTGGCAAACCCCTTTTAATATAATTTTTATTAACTTTTTTAGCTTAAATCTTAGACAGTCCTAAAGGTACTTGCCTAGGTCACAGTTAGGTTAATGAAAATGATAAAAGTACATTACTTTTAAAGCATAAAATTAAAACTATTTTTCATTTGGTAACAAAGAATTGTATGGCTTTTTCCAACTGATACAGCTGGAGAGAGAAATTATTGAGAGGAAAAGAAAGAAGAGCATACTTCCTGATGTCTTACCTGTATTGTGTTCTGAATTCCCCTAAATGCTCAGTTGCCCAGGATAGCTTTGTAATGCAGACAGCTTTCATATTCACTAATATGATTGTAATCATCATCACTTTAGTGAGATAGCTGCAGGGTGAGTTGAGTCCTGAGGGAAACTGTCTGTGTGACAGATATCAGGGCTATTTCTGTGATGCAGAGTTAGTTGGGTATTAAAATATAGCCTGTCTCTCAAGAAAGGCGTCTGCTAGTGTAGCTGGTTGCATGAAACAACAATTTCAGAGCTCTATTTTTTGAATTAATGACACTTGAAAACAGTACATGGTCCAGAAAATTTTATATAGGGTAAAGTTTGGCTGGTGAGTTCTGCCTTTCTGTCTGATGTAAGCATATTTATCCCATGGATTAATTATTTATGGTCTGGCCTTTCTATAAAACTACTGTTGTAGTTCTATTTACTGGTTTTAAAACACTGTCTATGTGGGTGGGCAAAGTGATACTGCAGTGCTTACCTCCTGTGCCAGCTGGCCACCTAAATGTCTGTCTGTGTGTGTTCAACTTTGCTCAGTTGTCACATGACAAGAAGCAGGGCTGTGACCCCGCTGATACTCCTGCTTGTAAATGTAAGCTCAGCCATAAAAATTGCTGTGATTCCGTCAACAGTAGGTTCCTCTGTGATGTTTTCTGAGCTCCTCTGTTTGCTGAGACTAGTGGAAATAAAGGGTTTTTTTGCATCTAGAAAAATACAATGTATTTGGAACGGGACCAAAAATTGCCATGGTTAGACCTGAATGTGAACATTTTTATGTCTTGCTTGCAATCTGCCTAAAGGGATAACAGCTATTGTAGGTGTGACTGGAGGCAACAGCTCACCCCACTGATTTCAGGGGATTCAGTCAAGGTGTTCAGGAGTGATTTATGCCACCTGAGGTTGTGCTGGTTCCTAGTTGGTGCAACAAACAAAGGATGCAAGTCACATGGTATTTATACATAGAATTACTGATCTTTCTCATAAAACATAGTTTTTGCGTACACCATTACAGAAATCCTATTCTTGTTATCAGTGTGGTTTTGCTCCTAGAATCAGCAGAGGACCTTCTGTATTCATTTCTAAGCAGTCAGGGATGTACAATGCAGCACTGCATAACAGGTATTCCTACTTATACTTATCTACTTTTACATATATTACATACATACTTTTAAAATGTGGGAAATCATCAGTGGTGAAAAAATAATTCTAGGGAAGCCTTGATATTGGGGTACCACTCTATCTGCTCTTTCTGTGTCTGAACCTTCTTGTCGTTGTGTAAACATGTCAAGAGCATTAACTGAGGCATCTGTGCACTGATTTCTTTGCACATTTGCATACAAATTCTACCAAGGCATATGAAAATGTGTACAATATTAGGAAAGAAAAGAAATCCCATCCTGAGGAGACCCATTACTGTTTCCTTTTCCCAGGAGTAACAGTAGAGAAAATTCCATGTCTTTAAGTAGTAATCAGTGTCTCAGGGTCAAGTAGGAAACCTTTTGAAATATACTCAGGAAGGTTTTCCTCTCTTTTCTCTATCTTCTGGTGTTTTCTTTATTTTGCTTATGTTTTCTATTTCTCTATTTTGGGAAGACAACCAGACTCATTCTGCCTAGGCAAGATGACTCCTCATCCCTACTCTATGCCCTCCATCTCTCTTCCCTGCCCTTCCCAGCTCTCCTGGCATCCCAGGACAGGCTGCCAGGCTGTTGTGCAGTTTGGTTTATGTCAGCCCCGTGTCAGATCTGGGCAATCAGCGTGTGACGTTCCGGCGGCGCTGGGGGATCGATGGCGGCTGCCCGATGCCGTCCTGATGCGTTTCTCATCTGTCAGTCTGTTCAGACCCTCCTTCAGAGCTCAGGTCCTGATCCCAATTAGTCTCAGCAATCCTAAACACTTGGGGCTGGCTGATGATTGCTGCAGTACCAGAGGCAGGGGTGGCGCTGGGCTTTGTGGCGCTGCTGTGCGTGCCTTTAAACTCCGGTGAGACATTAGACATGGAACAGTGGGTGACTGCAACACAGCCCAAAAAAAAAAAAGCTAAAGCTCTATCCAGCTTCAGTGAGTTTAGAGTCTTGTCCATGACTTTTAAATGCTGCTTGACTTTAGGAGGTCCTATACCCTTTTGGATCCATAGCTCCTCTCCCTGCCTGAATTCTGCCTGTGTTCAGTCGCTCAGACTTTGATGTGAATTAATCACTATTTCCTAACTATTGAGAAATTTAAATGCAGACAATAGATCCATTTAGCTACATTATTTCCCAGTGTTGTCACTGGGGTGTTATTCCATTTTTGATTTCTGGAACGCAAAGAGGCAACTGCCCAATCAGACTGTTGAGGAAACAAAAATATCCTAATTGAACATAGATTTTAGGAAAGTTTCTACTTGTATTTCTTGACACAAGCTCTTCCTCCATGCTTAGCTTTACTGCACTCTGCTGCTGAGCAATGATCAACCTTTTGTGGCTTTTAAAATGAATCTTTCCTATATGAGGCTTGTAAACAACTTTGAAATCTTTTGAGAGAAAAAAGCAGCAAGTAAGCACGAATATATTTAGGCATTTGAAATTAAATTAAAGTGGAGTTTCACCATGTGTTCACAAGAATAAAATGGCTAAATTGGAAAGTATTAAAGATGAATATAGCAGAAACGATAATGAAAGAAAAAAGAATATTTAGGGTCTTAGATTATTTATGTGGGACTTGGTGTGAGCTAAAGGAGATATGTTCTTAAAGAGATTATGGGAAATATATGTCCTACCAGAGACTGCAGAGAATTCAGCATTTCATTCTGGACCTCACAAGTTTCGTAAAATTACAGATTTAATAAACAAACCATTTTATGTCTCTGTAAGGAACTTAGAGGGGATTTGGAAAGTCAAACACTGAAGACCCTTGCTTTGACTGTGGTGGTAAAAGTAACATCTGCCTCAGACATTTTAACAGCAGACTGTTCAGATCATTTTTTTCAGCTATGGTAGGAGACTTGACAGACATAAGCCATCCTACACCTCTTTTCTGCACTTCTATCTCTCAGCTAAACTAAACATTACATCAAAGCACTCCTACCAAGGACATTCAGATTTAATTTTACCTTTCTCTTTCAGATGTCCAGTTCATTACAATAACTTTTGTGGTGCCCTAATTAAAACAATAACACGGAAATAAAAGAAAAACAATCATTCTTTTTGGTGGCATCCCTGGGATGCCACAAAATCTTTTTTGTTCTCCAAATCTGAGACAAAAGCTCTGTCAGAAATTCATGCCACAGTCATGCACATTTACCAGTACTGACCCAGGACCCTGTGAGATGTGGCTCTGAGTGATACCCACAAGTAAATTATCCCAGTGATTCTGGTGTGTGTGCTGCCTCTTCTTGTGAAGACTCTCCAAATCATCAAGTAAAAATTATTTACCCTCAGGATGGGTAGTCAACATGAGGTCATGGAAAAGTCTTTTGCTTTTAAAAGCATGGGATTATACGGCCATGATGACATAAGCCTGGGGTAAATGCAAATAAAGAGAGAAAGAACCAAGAATCTTCACTGCTGCTTCAGCCAGTGAGGCTCCTTCTCCCATTGCTGTATTTCTTTGTGTCCCCTTGGGCATGCAGCTCTGCCCAGTGTTAACCCAACACCAGAGACCTGCCAATTCTTCCAGGTTTGCTGATGCACTCGGTGCCAGGCATGTTTGTAGGATTCTTATGATTCCCCAAATGTTACAGGAGCATTAGCTTCTTGTCATCTTTCAGTTTAAAATTTTGTTAAATGTTTCAAGCTCACAGTTCCAAGAGTTTTGTCAAAGCTCTACTCTACAAGATTTCCTGAGAAAAGTTAATAGGCAAGTCTCAGACAAGGCACTCAATAAACAAAGACAAACAAGGAAAAGACAGAAACAGATTGAGGAGCATTGAAAACTGTGTTTTAGTATGAAGAGATAATAAACAATAGCTTTCAGGGTCTTATCATGATGGATTGTCTCTATTTCAACACATGGTCTTTGTAAAGTGGACAAAACTGGTTTTATTAAATCATCAGTGACAACAAATAATGCATTTCCTCAAATCATCTCTTCCCTTTGTCAGAATTTGTTGTGCCTGGAAGGTGTAGCCCATTTACTGCAACAAAAGGTGAAAGGTTTCATGTTGTGATTGCAGAATCTTGGGGAGACAGCACTCAGCTGAGCACTCTTACTCTGTGAAAGTCTGAGAAAGTTTTCCTTGCAATCTGCTTCCCAGATTTCCTACTGCATCTACAGCTTTATTTAGCATTATGGTGGCTCATGACCCTGTTTCATGTGGAAAATATCTACTCCACCACAAAGAGGTGAAGTAAAGAGTTTCTTTACTGTGGGGTCCCTTGAAGTTCCAACCATAGTTGTATTTGTTTAGTAACTTTGAAACCTCATGTTTGATCCAGAGATGCAGATGCTTATGCTGTGTCCATTTTGGTTTATTAGAGAGACAGGCATATACTCTGAAAAGGTCTCTAATCTTTGGTGTAGTTGATGAAATATTTATCTTGGTACCCAAAGTTGTTAGTGATATTGTTTCCAAGTTCTAGGGCATATATTTAGTGAAGCATCAAGAATTTGGTCCAAGAAAATGATTAATTATGGTCCTAAAGTAGTGCATAAAAGGCACCATAGGAGCTAACTTAAATGGGTTCACAAAAGCCCTTCAGTGATCAGCAAGAGATTGCCTACAGAAAAAGAGAATAGTAAGAATACTAAGAGGGTGATACTCTTAATATGATTCCACTCTGGAACTTAGGTTCCCTAAACTGGATCCCAAAAACATCTTCTGATGTTAAACTCCTCTTTAAAACCTCAGCAGCTGTACAGTCTTCCTTCTTAAGGACGTGAACTGGGTGATGCTGTGCTGTATGACCAGCAAATTACTGGTGCATCCAGCAGTTCTGGGCTCCTGAATTGAGCCTCATGGAAGGGCTTCACAGCTCCCTACTTCCCTGACCCAGTGGCACTGTGACAGCTGTGCTTTCACTGTCCTTCTCCTCTTCTTCTTCCCATCTCAGTCTGAATTTCAAGGAGAGGTAGCTGCAGTATTTTGTTTCTATTCCTCCATGCTAGCTCAGCTCCCGTAATTGTTGTCATTTGTATTGTCTCCCCAGTTCTTGGAATGACATGTTTTGCAGCCATCCATACTCAGGACATTGGAACTGATCCCCTTGTTTTCTCATCAGGCTCATGCCCAGCCCTGATAAAAGAAAGGCAGGTGATCTGCCTGCTAGTATTTTACCTTATTCAGCCTCCTGACTCCTGCTGAATTCCAGAGAGGAGTGAAAAGCATTCATACAGTGATTCATACAGTTTCCTTTTCCTCAGAATCACCGACTCTGGGGAAAATTAGGTATTATTTCAGACATCTACCAGGTCATTTTCTGCAAGTGATGCAAAGCCACAAAGAAAAGTTTTTTTAGTGACTCAAGGAGGTTTGATGGTGACATAAGCCTGCTGAGGGTTTTACTGCTGGCCATCCTGACCTTGGTTTCACTTGATGCCACAGTTCCTCACATATATTCTTAGTGCTGGAGGAGGGATCAGGACCAAATGACTCACACAGCAGAGAGGGGAGTTCAGCCTGGGAAAGGGTAAGGGGCTTTCTCTGCTGATGTGGCATTTTAAGCTTCATCCTATACTTTTAGTTCTTTATTTCATGCTTTCACACCCTTTTTTTTCTGGTGTATCCAGTGATCTTGGGACAATATTTTCTTTATGCAAATTTCCTTCTGTACGGAATATGAATCTCTGCCATTGGCACTGATGGACAAGAGTTAAGTTTCATTTTAAATATAAAGCTCTGGTAGAGCACATTTAATTCTCTGCTGTGTTTATAAGATAGTTTTACTTAATGGCATTTAACCGTAAAAGTTGCAAACTGTAGGCATGCTGGTCTCCTCCATGGTGTTGGCCAAAGAACAACCATGTAGGAATAGTAACCTTTCTTCCCAAAATACTTTCATAGCAGATATTTTGCTGCAAGGTTGTTTTACCTTATTGGATTTCAACTTGAAACTAGAGTCTGTTATTATCTCAGAAGAAAGTAGTTATTTGTTACCATAACCAAAATGAATCTCCTACAAACAGTAGCTGCCAGCTGGTACAAGGTTTTAAAACTCTTATAAAATGAGATTTCCAATTATTTTGGCAAAAGCCCAGGAGAGTCTTATTTTTTTTGTATGCTTCTCTGCCTGTGGGAATTTACAGAAATGCATTCCACCCCCAGTAGAATTTTACATTAGGTCACAGGTGTACAGCAGACACACCCAATCTAGAAAAAAAAATAACAATAAAAAAAATCAAAGCCTCACAGCTTTCAGGCATTGTCCGTTTTTCATGGCTTTCAGTGCTGGCAGGGAGGGTGTGTTTTAATCCAGCATTGGGCAAGATGTCCCATTCACTTCCATAGGAAGAAGTGATCAGTTTTAGCTGATAAGCACAGATTATCTCTTCTCCAATTGCCTTGGAGGGAGGTGCTGCATCACAGCACAGGTTAAAAGGGCAGTGGGAGTCAACCCAACAGGCTCATCTCCAGCACCATCCAGCCAAGTCCCATGGAGAAATAAATCTCTGCACAAGACGAAGATACAGGCTTGACGTTTCCTAGGAGGCTGAGGCTGCGATTCCAGCTCGCCTCACCCTGGGAGAGGACTCAGCACAATTTCTGCTAAAGGTTATGGCTATCTGAATACTTCCTAGCTCCAGAGTCAGATAGTGAAAAGGGGTCTCAACTCCCACTTTGCTGTCTTGAGGAGGAAGGGTGTTACCCTAGTGAATTTTTACTTTCTGCTCTGCTCTTTCCTTCTCTCAGTTTCCACACCGAATACCAAAAGAGGGGCAGGCATTAGCTTTCGACAGCTTTATAAAAACAGGGCAGCATATATTATTTATAAATTGTTCAGTGAGAAGCTGTAAATTAGCCAGAATTTTAAAAAAGGAGATTGACAGGGTACCTAGATTTAGTGTTTGACTAAGTGCACAAAATTGGAATTAAAATTGCCCTCGAGTAGAAAAGAACCAACATTCACTTGACTGCCAGCTATTCAATGTTTGCTTTTTCCAAATTTCTTGTTTTCTTTAGGTTTCCATTAATTGCTTCGTTAATGTGAGCCACTTCCAAGGAAATAATTTGTCAAGAATGCCCCAACAAGGGTTTTCTAGGTATTTGCAGGGTTTTGGGTTTTAATGTAGTTCATACTGTTTAGCAAATCACAGGAGAGAGAAGCATGGCTGCTTTCTCCCAGGAAATGTCACACCAGTAAATTAAGCAGGGCTCTAAAAGGAGCTGTGCTCTGTAAAAGGGTATTTCCATTACCCTTCATGGAAACCCCAGGCCTCAGCACCAGGGAGGCACAGCCTGTGAGTCATGGGGAGCTGCAAGGAGATTTTAATGTTGAAAATGCTCTCTCTCTCTAAGAAAAGTGTCCCTCCATCTCAGCAGGGTGGAGCCTGGGAACTGATAAGAGTAGCAAGGGAAAAACAGATCTGGAGTCTGGGGAGGAAAAGGGAAAGGAGGGGCAGGATTAGTGACTTTCACCTTTTGAAAAACAGCGTGTCAAGATTGCATTGGACCTCTCTTTCTTTTCCCTCCTGTTCCAAATCCACACACAAGAGATTTTTTCCCTACTCTGAAGTTTACCCTCCTTCATTAGCATGGCAAGGTGAACATTGTTCAATCTGTCAGGGACACAGAGCCAAATCTAAAACATTCGATAATGGTCCTCTTGTAAAATATGTGATTTACCAGCAGCTACAGTGACTCTACAGCAAACATGTTAGTGTATCAGAGGCCTGGGACACAAGTTTGTTTAAACAAATCCAATAAAATTATCATGGGAAACTGATGGAAGGGGGTCACCATTTTCCTGATAATAGTTACAATCCATAGATAAGAGGACTGGGAAGAAGACCTCTCTTTCATCCATAGTTTATCACATGGTTAATGCAGAAAGAAAAATTGTGGAAGGATAAACTCTGATGTGATGTAAGATAAACTGATGTGATGCAGGATAAACTCTGATGTGATGCACTAGTTTTGTCATTCAGACTGTGTTGCTAAAACGTGCATAACGGTGTGTGTAATTTGGGGCAAACACATGATGTTTAAGATTCTGAAGGAAAGGAGCGAGGAGAATGATAAATTTATGTAACATGCATTCCAAAGGCAGAAGAGAACTTGTGGACAAAGAGCTTTGTGCTCTCAGACCTAAGAATTGTTTGAAGTAGTTTCTCTGGCTCAAATGTGCAGAAGCATCAGGCAATTGAATTCAAAGTCTGAAACAAAGACAGCCCTGATGGCTCTGGACTTTGAAATGCTGTACTTTACTGCTCACACAAGTGATGTAGATGCCTTCAGCAGAAAAAATGTCAATTTTGAGGAGGAGTAATTCTGGTGCCAAATGTTAATTTTAAAAAGAGGTAGCACTGGTGCCAACAGCAATAGAGACTGACATTAACAGTGGTGTTTTTCTCCTTCTTTTTGTATGTGCAGCCTTGTGCAGAAGCGTCAGGCCACGAGCGAGCAACATACACACCCCATTATGCACCACACAGAATCTGGGAAGCCTAGGAAAAATTTTAAT
>VYZP01008623.1:0-11971 GCA_013400635.1 Hypocryptadius cinnamomeus | reverse complement strand
CGCCCCGCCGCCTACCTCGCCCCGCGCCGCCTTCAACTTCATCGCTGACGTGGTGGAGAAAACGGCGCCCGCGCTGGTCTACGTGGAGATCGTGGGCAGGTACCGGCACCGAGAGGTCCCCGGGAGGGATTTCCCTCCTTCCTGCGCAGTGTGGCCCCGGCCCCTCCGGGACCTCCGCCGGCCTCTCCTGAACCGTCCCGGAGCGCTCCCACAAGTGCCTCGGGAGGGACCGACACGCGGCTGCCACACGCCGCTGCCGCTTCCATGTCCTGCGGGGCCGTCTGGCGGAGCTGCCTTTCAGGCTGCCCCATTACTCTGCCTAGGAGCAGCACTTGGTATTTATTTCCCTTTGTTCTGTCTAATGTTCTCACCGTCCAATGCCTCCGGCCTCTCGGAGCACCTCTGCAGCAGCTCTGCCCTCCAGCTGCGTGGCTGCTGCTCCCAGCTTGGTGTCACCTGTGTGCAGTGTCACCCTCGCTGCCTTACAGTGTGAGGAGGCATCAGCTGGTGCTGCTCCTTCTCTGGGTTCCTGACCCACACTGGCAATAATTCACCACTAGCTGGGCTTTGACCTTGCTGGTCCATCCTGTTTTTCATTCACTTCACCTGACTACCAGCAGAGGTTGGGGTGCTTGACCAGGGTGCAGAGTTGTGAGTCCGCTCCCGCTATCAGGAGCATTTCCTATTGCCTCTCAGGTGTTTGTTACCTGCTCCAAGGCAGGGCTCCATGTGTCCCTGCACAGCTCACAGACCCTCCTGCTCCCACGTGCTTCTGTTCCTGGTAGGATTGCACCTTTGTGGCTGTGCGTGAGCGCTGGATTCCCACCGTGTTCGTGCACATTCCCCTATTCCTGCAGACCTTTGGGACAGGGAAAGATTCCCCCATCGTGCCGCTGCCTCCCAGCCCCGTCCTTGCCCCTCCAGACCCGTGCCCTCCTTGCAGGCACCCCTTCCTGGGCCGGGAGGTGCCCATCTCCAACGGCTCGGGCTTCGTGGTGTCCCCGGACGGGCTGATCGTCACCAACGCTCACGTGGTGGCCAACCGGCGGCGCGTGCGGGTGAAGCTGGCCAGCGGCGAGATGTACGACGCCGTGGTGCAGGACGTGGACCAGGTGGCCGACATCGCCACCATCAAGATCAAGCCCAAGGTGCGTGCTCGTCCCGGTGGCCGTGGGGACAGCGGGAAGCGGGGGACGTTCTGTCTGTCCCTCTGACCGTGTCGCTGCCCGCAGCACCCGCTGCCCACGCTGCCGCTGGGCCGCTCGGCCGAGGTGAGGCAGGGCGAGTTTGTGGTGGCCATGGGCAGCCCCTTCGCCCTGCAGAACACCATCACCTCGGGCATCGTCAGCTCGGCGCAGCGCGGCAGCCGCGAGCTGGGCCTGGCCGCCACCGACATGGAGTACATCCAGACCGACGCTGCCATCGACGTAAGGGACGTGGGGACGTGGGAGGGGCTCACACGGAGCGTGGGGGTTCTGGCTGGTCACCCTGGGATCGGCCTCAGGATGGGGCTTTCGTGTTCTGCTCACACTGTCTCTCCTCTGCTGCAGTTTGGGAACTCTGGGGGCCCCCTCGTCAACTTGGTGAGTGCTGCTGCTTGTCGCCTTGCTGGCTGGGGCAGGGATGTGCTGTGTGCCCCATGCTGTGTGCCCCGTGCTGTGTGCCCCTTGCTCTGTGCCCCTCTCTGGGTGCTGGGAGGCTTCCTGGAGGGAGGAGGGAGAGGAGGGCTAAGCCTGGCATGAGAGCCCTGTGCAGTATCTGAGGCAGCTGGAGCTGATGGGGCTTTGGTGGAGATGAGGTCTGGCTGGTGCTGGCAGGGCAGAACCAGGGACTGCATGGACTCATCCCACAGACTCAGCCCCTGGGTCCTGCCCAGCCTTGGCAGGGTCAGGCAGGACACAGGGATGGCAGCCTGGGAAGGGGTGGGCACAGAGGCAGGACCCCAGGCTGCTGCAGTGATCCAGGCTGGGTCACTGTGGATCATTGGGATCCCAATGCCCTTTCCCTGCAGGATGGTGAGGTGATTGGCGTGAACACCATGAAGGTGACGTCGGGCATCTCCTTTGCCATCCCCTCGGACCGGCTGCGGAAGTTCCTGCAGAAGGAGGAGCACCGCAAGAGTGAGTGGGGACCTCCCTGCTCGGGCTCTGGGGGAGGAGGATGAGAGAGGGAAACTTTGGGCTCTGGACCCTTCTTCCTGAGAAAGGCAGGAGAGCAAGAGAAGTCTTTGGGGCCTCATCTGGTGCCACAGGAAAGCTGTGCTGCTGCTGCCTTGCCCTGTCTGGTTCTTCTGTGACACTGGGGAGGGACATTTTCTGTCAAAAATCTGACAAACCAGGGAAGCCAAGTCACAGTGCAAAATGCAACACTTGGAATGCTCCCACTGGTGCTGGGAACTGGACTGAGCTGTTGTAGGGATTTGGAATAGCTCTGGATGCTGCCTGCTCTGAGGGCTCAGCCCAGCACTGTTCTGAGCAGATCTCTGTTTTCCAGCCATGACCTTCCATGTCCTTTCCCTCCACAGGCTCTTGGTTTGGCAATGCGGAGTCGAAGCGCCGGTACATCGGGGTGATGATGCTGACCCTCACTCCCAGGTACCTGTCCTGAGCTCAGGGGCCAACACACCAGTCCTGTTGGGGCAGGGATGTGATGGGATCTTCCCAATTAACTGAGGGTGCCTGGTTTTGGGAGGGTTGTCTCCACAGCTTAAGCTTTCACTCTCAAATCTCTTTGTGCTTGTGTTGTGGTTAGACTCCCACCTGGCTCATGGGTAAATTGGAAACTTGCAAGTTTCTTCACTGGTAGCAGACTCTGTAAGCAGATAAAAAGTGCTCTCCCTCTCCACAGCAGGGTGGAACCAGGTGGGGGTCAGGCTGTGCTCCCAAGGAACAAGGGACAGGACTAGAGGAAACTGCCTCAGGTTGTGCCAGGGGAGGTTGAGGTTGGATATTGGGAAAATTCCTTCTTGGAAAGGGCTGTCCAGGCCTGGCATATCTGCCTAGGGCAACGCTGGGATCTCCATCCCTGGGGGGATTTAACAGCTGTGTGGATGTGGCATTTGGGGACATGGGCAGTGCTGGCCTTGGCAGAGCTGGGGGAGTGGTTGGACTTGATCTTAAAAGTCTTTTCCAACCCAAACAATTCTGTGAAGTGCCCATGTCAGCAAGCAGGACCTGTGCTCTCACCTCTGGGAGAAGGTCAACACCTGCTCTGGTTCTTTGGCTCTTGCAGCCACATTTAAGGGACCTTCAGCTGCCTCGTGGGGCTGGTGTTGTGCCCTGCTGGGCAAACACCTTTTGGGGCTGTGCTCTGCCCTCCTAAAGCTCTGGTGAGTTCCCCAGTGCCCAGCAGATGGTGCTGGTACCCGGCAGAACCCCAGGGATGTGGGAGGCCAGCCCAGCCTCCTCCTGCTTCCCTGGCCACGCTTGCAGGGACCGGGTTTGTCAGGAAGCAGCGTGAAATTCCTCGGACACGGCTCCGGGCACGCGGCTCCAGCTTCCGCACGGCCCCGAGCTGTGATCCAGGGGAAGCACCTGACTGCCAGCCTTGTTTGTGCCCAGCAGGAAGGGCTCCCAACAAGGGACTGCTTGCCTTGGAATCGGGTGACTGCCCTGAACACCCTGAACCTTTCCATCTGGAAACCTTTCCCTGGCACAGGAAGGAGAAGCTCTGTTGGGCACAGGCTCAGGCTCAGACCCCGTTGTTCTGTCCGTGGCGCCCAGGCCAGATAGGAGGCAGTGGGCACAGAGACGTGTGAGAGTCCACAAGAAATCTCTTTTTTTACTGTGAGGAGGGTGCTCAGAGCTTGGCACACATTGCCTGGGGGGTCCTTGGAGATCCTCAAATCCCAGCTGGACACAGTCCAGAGCAGCCTGCCCCGACTGAGCCTGCTGTGGGTTAAGTGAGATGAATTTAAGAGGCCTCTTCCCACTTTTGCTGTGTGAAATTGGGAAGGGATGGCAGCTTGCACTGGGCTGTGGGACAGCAGAGTTCAGCACAGACCACAGCCACGTGGGGAGCCCTGACTGGCTGAGCAGGGACCCGACAGGAGCAGAGCTGGGCAGAGACTGAGTGTGTGGGTCTGCAGGGATTGGAGCTGATGCAGTGTTTGAGGGAAGAATGCTGTCACTGGAGAGATCCAGCTGGAGTGTTGCATCCACTTCTGGATTTCATTCAAAATGGATGAGGAGCAGTTGGGGAGAGTCCAAAGAGGAGCTGTGAGAGATGCAGAGTTTAAATTTGGTTTAGAAGTCCTAAAATCTGTGGGAAAGTTGGAGAAACTGTGATTGTTTAGTCTCTAGATTCAGGAGGAGGGCTCTGCTGACATGTCTGGCAGGAAGAGGGGCACAGCTTGTGTTGTGTGTCCTGCCCAACTAGGGCAGAGAAGTGAAGCTGCAGCAGAGGAGGGGTGGGTCTGACCCCGGGGAGGGTGATGTGACATGGGGATGTGCATCACCACAGCTCTGATCCAGCTGGCAACTGCTCCAGGGATTTCCAGCTCTCCCTGATGCCATTTGGATTCTCATCCTCTCGTTTTGACAGGAGGATGGTGGAGTTTGGGGCTGGCAGCTGTGGCTTGTGCTCAGCAGGGTGCAGGGACACGGGAGGTTCTGTGCCTGCTCTCTAAGCTTGTGCAGTTGCAGGGAGTGGGGTGGGAGCCCTGCTCTGCCTCCAGCTCCATCCCTGATGCTGCTGTTCACTCTGCAGCATCCTGGCAGAGCTGAAGCTGCGTGACCCCACCTTTCCCGACATCTCCTACGGCGTGCTGATCCACAAGGTGATCATCGGCTCCCCAGCACACCAGTAAGTGCTGCCCTGTGCCTTAGGGCTGGCTGAGGGAGCAGCTGTGGGATGTGTTTTGCTCCAGAGCAGCAGGGCTTGGGCTCCACAGCAGAAACCACCTGGGGACCTTTTCCCAGGCTGGCTGTCTTGCTGGCCAAGCGCAGCTGTAGAACCTCTGGTGCCACAGCTCCTGCTGCACTTGGAGGACGATGACGCCGAGCGTCTGCCTCACCCCGTGCACGCTTCCTCCGCGTTGTCCCCGCAGGGCAGGGCTGAAGGCCGGGGACGTGGTGCTGGAGATCAACGGGACGGTGTCGCGGCGCGCCGAGGACGTGTACGAGGCGGTGAGGACGCAGCAGAGCCTGGCCCTGCTGGTGCGGCGCGGCTACGACACCCTGCTGGTGAGCGTCGTCCCCGAGGTCACCGAGTAGCAGAGACCACCCGGCCGGAGCCGAGGGCAGGACTGAGATGTGTCTGTGCTGGCCAGGCAGAGACAGAGCTTGTGCAGGGCTGGAAGGGGCCAGGAGAGGGGCCTGTGCTTGGGTGACTTGTGGTGCAGCCGTTCCCCTCTGTACTCAAATAAAGCACTTTTCTAGCGGCCCCCAGGGCTGTGTCGCCTCCTTCCCATGGCAGCAGCAGTTGCCTGGTGGAGGCTGGGCTGTGTGGGACCTTGCTCCTCCTGTCAGTCCCCACGAGGCAGCTGGGGAGGAGCTTGCTATGCCTCCAGGGACCTTATCAGTGTTCATGGTGTTCTGCCACCTGCTTGGAACCCACCTGGGCTGGGATCCAACTCTGTGTACCTGGGAGGCAGCTGTCAAGCCATGGATTGTGTGGCCCCTCTGTGGGTGAGAGCAGCCCCAGAACGGGTCTGGGACCGGCTTTACCTCCCTGGAGCACAGCAGTGCTGCTGTGCCACAGCAATCTGGTCACCATCCCTTCTGCTGGGAGCTCTGTGACTGCTCTAAGCCCTGTGTCCACATCCCCTCCTGTGCAACAGCTTTCCAGGCCGTGGTAAATTGGTGTCAGTGCTGGACTCGTGATGGCTGAGGTGGCATCTCCTGGCCCTGACGTCCAGGAGGGCTGAGGATGGGAGCCACAGCCTGGGCCGGGGCTCTGCCTGTCCCACGCCCAGCTCGCTGTCAGTGCTGGAGCTCTGCTCCCACACACACCCGGCCCCTGGGGACAGCTGGCGGCCGAGGGCCTTCGGGGAAGGAGCAGCTCCGGCTGTTCCTCGCCTTCCTGGAAGAGCCACCGCTGGAGCGGGAGCAGCGGCGAGGGCAGCCCGGAGCAGCGGAGGAATGCGGCTGTCGGGCCAGGCCCTGCCCGTGACGGCGCTGCCGAGCCCCGGCCCCGGCCTGCTGCTTTCGGGACATGAAAGAAGCACAGTTCCTCGGGGGTGCTGCGGCAAGGGGCGGCTCTGCCCTGAGAACAGGCCTCCTTTCAGCAGCCCCGGCCCCGCCGGAGGAATTCGCTGCCCCGGCCAGCGCCGCCGGCCCGGGGGAAATCGCGGCGTGTCTGGCATAGCTGCTCCGGCTGCGCTGACCGCAGCGTTCCAGGGCCGAGCCAAGGCCTGCACCCTCCTCCTCCCAGGCTGAGGGCAGCGCCCGGGGTCCCCGCAGTGGGGAAGGGCTGGCGGGGTCAGAGCACCCAGCTGAGGGGTGAGAGCTGGGCTGGATTTCCCTCAGGCCCTGGTGTCACATCCGAGTGTTCCTGCCCAGTGTCTCGGCCCCAGGCCCGGCCGGGCTGTGCTCCCAGCCGAGTCGAGGCAGCCCCGTTCTGCTGTGAGACAGAGTTCTGGGGTCACGGTCTTGTGGACCCCAATCCTCAAGGGTCACAGCCCCTGGACGGGATTTCTGCTCAATAACATTCACCCTGCATCTGGTGAGGGAGAACCAGCTCTTCCCCACATCCCTGCTCCTCCTACAGGGTGCTGTGGGGCTGCTGCTGGTCCCTTCCTCTCACCCACCTGGGCTTCCCCCAGAGGACCAGCCCTGGCTGAGGATGGTGCTGGGGCTGCTCTGGGGCCAGGGCTGTGTGGATGAGGCATGGCAGGGGCCAGGGAATGCTCCCACACCGTGCCATCTGCTCCTGCCAGGTTCCTCATCCCAGCCCAGAGACGTGCCAGCAACCATTGGGAAGTAGAACTTACAACTTTATAGAGGAAATAAAATTACAACTGAGAGATGGGGTAGGAGCCACCCCCGGGCAGCGCTGTGGGCAGAGACACTTGCACCATCCCCAGGGGACCAGCGGCTCCTGGGGCTCTGTGTGGGTGGTGGGCCCTGGGGCCAGCTGAGGGGGTGAGCTGTGGGGTGAGAGGAACCAGGGCTGAAGGGGGGAGTGGGAGCTGGGGTGCAGCTGGGATGGAAGAGATGGAGCGGTGGGGGGTGCAAGACCTCCCGGATTGAACCCGTGTGCCGCAGCCCAGGGGATGTGGGCACGCTCTTCTGGCCAGTGGTTGGGGTGGCAGCCCCAGGCTGGGAAGTGCAGGTGTCGGTGCTTCCAGCACCAGCCCCCCCCAAGGTGGGGAAGGGCAGCCGGTGGTGAGTCCTGGGCAGTCCCCGGCAGGACACAGTGGCAGCAGCACTGGGCATCAGGCCTCCCTGCCGGTCTTCCAGCAGCTTCCTCCCACCAGTATGGGGTGAGGGAGGGAGATGCCTGTCTCCCCAGGGCCGGGGCCCTATGAAATCTGGTTGTTGAGCTGACCTGGGTACTGCTCAAACCGCTTGTTGGCCTCCTCGCTGAGCGCATCTCCTGCGGGCACAGGGCAGGAGCTGTTAGCTCTGGTGCAGTGCATCCCCTGCCCTCCAGCACCTTCCACAGTAGGTCCCCCCAGCAGCACCATCCCAGCCCATCCTCATCCTCATGGCTTCCTGCAGCCCTCCACTGCCCTCCACCCTCACCCCTGTGCCGTGCCCGGGGCCGTTACCGATGTGGCAGCTGTGCACCCAGATGCGGTGCCCGTCGTACTTGCAGTTGCATTTCATGGCATTGTTGGTGAAGTCACTTTCTGCCACCTCGAAGTTGGGGTTGATCACGACCTGTGGGGCACTGACAGTGAGACCCCTGCCCCAGCCCCACAGGATTGTCTCCCCAGATGTGGTGGGTGTGCTGGAGAGCTCCAGGAGCCGGTGGCTGCTGATGTGGTGGGGTGGTCCTGTCCCCGTGCACCATGCACCCACGAGCAGTGCTGCTCAGAGTTGGAAAACCCACGTGGCAGCGTGTCTGAGCAGCCCTGCACGTCTGTGGGCACAAGGACAGGCACTGTCCTATGCCAGCACACCCACTGAGCTCCAGTGGGAGAGAGGGATGGGTGGCTGAAGTGTGTGGAGGGCTGAGGTGCAGGGACAGAGGCTGGGAGGGTGGCAGGAGGGGCTGGGCAGGGTCAGGTGCAGCACCTGCAGGATGTAGTTGCCTGGCTTGACGTCGGTGATGTCGATCCACTGGCAGTCGATGTCGTGCCGGTACAGGTCCCAGCAGCCCACGGTGATGCCCTGCTCCCCGAAGTTGGCACACTCGTACCTCTTGGCCACGTCTGCAGGCAGGAGGAGACACAGCTGGTCCCTGCTGAGACCCACAGCCTGGCCCCACGATGGGGACACAGGCAGGGATGGTGCCGCAGGGCCCCGTGTCGCCCACCTTCCTCGCACTCGGTGTCCTCCAGGCAGAAGCTGGCCTTGTGTCCCTCGGCCACCTTGGTGCCATTGGGGGTCAGGATGTCATAGTGGGTGAAGATGTCCATGCTGTGGTAATGCCTGTGGGAGGGAGACAGCACCTGCTGCAGTCTGCCCTGCCCTGCATCAGCCCCCTGCCACCTGCCTGGCCCCTCGCTGCCAGGAATGTCCCCACAGCCCCTGCTCTGAGGTGGCAGCACTGTGAGGTTGGGCAAAACTGTGTCCTGCACCTGGAAGGGGACACAGCTGTCCCCAGCCAGCTGGCCCACGCAAGCAGAGGGCTCAGCTGCAGGGCACAGCCTGCAGCACTGTCCCTGCCCTCCGGAGACCCCAGCCCCAACACTGCTCATCCACGATCAGCCCTAAGCCAAACCAGGCAAAATTGGACCCTGGGCAGCAGATTGGGGCTAGCCAGTGTCACCCTCACCCGGTGTCACCCTCATCCAGCATCACCCTCTCTCAGTATATTTGCACAGTGCCACTCTCCTTCAGCGTCACCCCTGCCCAGCACCCTCCTCACCCAGCCCATTGCAGCACCACCACCCTCTCCCCTCCCTGACCCCCAGCCCCATCTGCCCACACGCCCCTCCCTGCCCGTGCCCCACACGCACCGGTGGCACTCGTGCCAGACCCAGGAGTGGCGGCCGGCCTTGGGGCGGAAGTCGGCGCGGCCGCGGTTGTGGATCTGGGAGGAGAAGCGCAGCAGGCGGCGGTGGCCGTAGGGCCAGTTGGCCAGGCGGGCCGAGCTGGCCAGGCAGTTCTCCTCGGCGGCGCAGTACAGCATGTGCAGCGGCCGGTCCTCGATGTACGCCGTCTCCTGCACCAGCGGTGCGTGCAGCAGCAGGTCGGAGGCGGCTGGGGACAGGCGGCTGCTCAGGGACAGGCCCTGCTCTCGGCAGGGATAGGGAGAGTGGAGGGGACGGGGCAGTGCCCAGTGCTGGCAGGGCTGAGCCAGCCGGGGGGGCACATGTGCCCTCTGCAATGGCTGGTGTTGGCTGACCCCTGACCTCCAGCTGCAAACCCCACTGAGCACAGCCCCTGGCCCCACAACACTGTTGTTTACAGACCCCACTGCCCACAGACCCCAGTGTTCTGAGTCCATTCCTGCAGACCTCACTGCCTGCAGACCCCAGTGCCTGCAGACCCCAGTGCCTGCAGATCCCATACCTGCAGACCCCACTGCCCTCAGACCCCATACCTGCAGACCCCAGTGCTCAGAGTCCATACCTGCAGACCCCACTGCCCACAGACCCCATACCTGCAGATCCCATACCTGCAGACCCCACCGCCTGCAGACCCCACTGCCCACAGACACCACACCTGCAGACCCCATACCTGCAGATCCCAGTGTTCAGAGTCCATACCTGCAGACCCCACTGCCTACAGGTCCTGCTGCCCACAGACCCCCTCTCTGCAGAACCCCCACCACAGACAGGCCCCCTGCAGCCGCCATTTCCCGCAGCCCCCGTGCCGCTCACTCTCGGAGCAGATGACGCCCGCAGCGAAGCGTGTGCCCGTGTTCCTGCAGCTCAGGCTGGCGCCGTGGTGCTGGCAGTGGCTCAGGGACATCTCGTGGCCGGCGCACTTCACCCCGCTCATGACCATCTCTGTCACGTTGCTGGCGTCCCAGTACCATGTCTCCTGACGAGGGGGTGAGGCAGGGTGGGTGGCAGGGCTGGTGGCTGAATTGCCCAGGATCACTTACACCCAGGCTGCAGCCAAGCCCCCCACCACAGCCCAGGCCTCTAGCTGCCCAAAAGGTCCACGTCCCTCTGTCCCCATCTGTCCCCATGCAGCCCCACGGTCGTTTGGGAAGCGCTGGCCGGTGCCTGTGCTCGCCAGGGCATCACCGGGGCCCTCCTCGCTGGCACCTACCGTCACAGCATGCAGGGAGTAGCCCAGGCCGAGCTGACGACAGGCCACCATGGCCTCCTTGGTGGTCCAGCCATCGCTGCAGACCGTGCCCCACTTACTGCCTCGCTTCACCTCCACGCGGCCCTCAAACTCTGTCCTCCCGCCGGCCAGGCGGATCTGCGGGGAAGCCCTGGGGCCGTGAGCGCGCACCCCACGCTGTGCCACCTCCTGTCCCACCGCCATCCCCATCCATCCCCGTCCCCAGTCCCGTGAGCAGTGGTGCTGGCTGCTGCTGCTGCCCTGGCCAAGCTGGTGCTGGCACCTACTTGTAAGCCGTGGTTAGCGAATCCCAGACCCAGCTGGCGACAGGCCACCATGGCCTCGAGCGTACCCCAGCCTTCGCCGCAGACCAGGCCCCAGCGGGGCTGGTCCCCGTCGCCAGCCCCCACCGCCACCTCGACCCGCCCCTCGAAGCGGCTCCGGCCCCCACTCAGCCGAATCTGCAGAGAAAGGCAGTGGCAGCATCATCATCGTCACAGGTGATGCTCCCCCTGTGCCGCAGGACTGTCCCCAGCCCCTGTCCCAGCACTGCCAGGGCTGTGCTGCAGTGCCTGCACACGGGGATGGGGGAGCCAGGAACTGAGCAGAGCCAAGCACGGCTTTAGCTGGCAGGGAACTTGCCAAAACTGGTGGATTTGGGGACAACAAATCGCTTGTGAGTTTGGGAATTGTCTCACCAGCGCAGGGAAAACAGTTCATTTTGAAATGGTGTCATTTCAGAAATGACAGGTGTGAGACAGTTAAAGATCATTAAAGAAGCTCAAAGTGGATGAAACGATGGGCCAGGGCAAACAGAAACAAGCGGCTCCATTTGCTTGTTTCATCACAGGTAGAAAAAAGATCTCTCTTGGTTGTCCCACAGCGATTTTTTTTCTGGTGTTTCTGCTGGGGAGTGGGCACAGGCTGGCAGCAGCAAAAGCAGCAGGGAGCAGCTGCCCCACACCTCCCCTTACAGAGCAGCACCCACAGAGCACCCAGAGCCCCCACAGCCTCCCCTCCACCCCCTCCTCACAGGGGCTCCCACCCACAAAATCCCTGAGCTCCCAAGACAGGGGAAACGTGTGGGGTGAAGAAGAGGAGAGGTGAGGGTCCCATGGATCCTGTGGGCCTTTCCCAGCACCCCACTCTGAGGTCCCGCTGCTGGGAGCCCCACGGAGCCAGCAGCCCCCCGTGGTGCGCACCAGGTTCTCGTAGCCCATGTAGGGGACGTTGCAGCGAACAGCCGCGTCCTCTGTGTGCTTGCAGTCCTCCTGTGTGATGTTCCTGAAGGGGCAGTTCCACAGGGACTTCTCGGTGCCCCGGCACTGCACCTCGTTCAGGTGGATGGGGCCCGTCCCTGCCGGTGGAGAGCAGAAATCAGGGCCCTGTGACACAGGGATGCTCAGGGCCACCCATGTCCCCAAGGCTGCCCTCTCTTTTTGGCAGGTCTGAGGGAGTTGGACGCTCCAGCCTCCGCAGCTGCTGTGGTTGAGTGGTTGTGGTCCCACTGGGATGCTCCATATGCATCCCAGTGCCCACAGGACACCCCAGCCAAGCAAAGCCTGGGTAAGTGCCTCATCCACAGCTCCAGGAACCACAGAATAATGAGGTTGGAAGAGACC
>VYZP01008593.1:4245-18802 GCA_013400635.1 Hypocryptadius cinnamomeus | reverse complement strand
TTGTTAACGTCAGGCATTTGAAATTTTCTCTGATGCAAATATTAAGTTACTTTGTGACCAATAAAAGAGTGCATTTCAGCTCCTTTAATCCAGGATAAATAGCACACTTCTTTGTTTAAACTACACATTAGAGCCATCCAAGTCTGTTTGCAATGGCATGCTATCCGACATGACTCACTCTGCGCTGCTTTGTTTGTTTAAACTTTGCTCAGCTACAGCTAGATGAATTTCTCTTGCATTTTTATGATCATGTTCTAAAGAATTTTGCAAAGTTTCTCTATAATCTAATTTAAAAGTCAATACTCTTTGTTTGATGCACACTTCCAAACCAGCCACAATAAAATGAAAGCACAGCAATTTGTTTCTTCTAGGGTCAGGATGAGTGGAGGCTTCCACTATAGCTTAAAGTATGAATATTCATCCTTTCATTCAGTCTGAATGGCAATATTATTTAGAGTATTTCTGCTTTTATGAAAAATACCACAACATTCAGGCACAACACACGTCTATCACCAGAAGACAAAAGTGAGTAGTTTACTATAAACAGAAGAAAAATGCCTGCTGAATAGCATGCACAAGGAGCCCATACTAGAAAGCTTACAGTTAAATGCAGGGGTAATTTACACCTCCAGCATTAGCATCTCACTTGCAAACAGACATTAACTGACTGTTCTAATCCCTCCATACCCTGGACTTAATTTTTGTAACATTTTGTGTGGCAGATATCACACACACAAGCCATCCTGTTTTTATTTCTGAAATCAACTGAAAGTAGTTTCTATTAAATACATAGCTTTCTCCCATTATTACTCATTTCCAAATCACCTTATGTGTTTTTTAATTGTTCAATGAGTCAAAAAATAATTAAATCTTTTGCAAGCAATGCAGGGGTTAGGAAAGGATCTTCAGATTTTTGAGCATTTCATCCATGAGCAGAGCCAGTGCATTTCTTTCCACAGAAATCATCCCAAAATGTCATGAGTAATTTTCTGCAACAGAACCTGAGTGAAAGCAAGAAGTCTCTAAAACTTGCTGAACAATTAATCACTTCTGCCATCTCACATTACACAGCCTGGAATGCCATGTACTGTACAGTTTGTAGAATATGGTAGATCAGCAGATGTATAAACCAGATTCAGTCTTTCTTGGGTCAAAATTTGAACAGCAACTACTAGTATTTGATGCCAAATCCAAACGGGTTTTTTTCAAAGTTTAAGCAGAGAAAAGGAACTTTTAAAACTTCAATTGAAAATATAAAAGAAGCACTATTATTGTAGGAATGGAATGTGGTATGAGACCTCAAATACACATTTTAAAGTCATAATGTTCTTATATGTCACTTCCCACATTTTCCTTCTTACTTTCAAAAGAATGGATGTAGTTTAATATATAAACAAAATTGAAAAAAAAAAAGTTTCTCCTATTTCTTCTATCTGTCAGTCTATTTAACACTCATCAGATTTTCTTTATCACTAAGTGAAATTTCATTTGAAAAAGTGGGATTAGAAGAATGGCAAGCAGATGGGAAATAGAGACACCCCTGGGATCGTAATGTAATCCATGTCACATTCTCTTATTACATTCTCATCCCACTGAAAAAATAACATCTTACATATTGCATCAAATTATTTAATATAAGAATTTAATGTCACTTTCTTTGGAGCTATGCCTCTCATTTACTGCAGCAAATGGACCTTTTCTTTGGTTAAGCCTTAACTTTTCTTTTTTCTAATTTGTAATGAAATTCATACGTCTAATGAGTCCAATATGACCTGTCAAGTTAAATTATCTGTTTGTCTTTCTGTTTACCATATCTATCTGTCTACAGTTTTTATTTTCCTCTGTGAAGTTTAGTTATTGAATCCCATGTTTCCTTCTGGAAGGAATTTCTAACAGATGATTATTCCTGTTGATATGTTGATGATTTGGTAATTTATGGCTTGTAAATTTAAGAAATCTGTAGAAATCTCTGGGAAGCAGAGCAGATCATGAGAGAAGAGAAACAGGAGGTTCTAATACCTTATACAGTAAAGGACTGTGATTTCATTAAAATGCATTTTTAATCTTACATATTAATTACAATAATGTCTCTGGACAATTTATTTTTACATCTTTTGAATCTGTAATGAAGTCTAGCAGAAACCTGTATTATGGTGACAAAGCAAGCAGCTTATATAAACACAGCCAAAATCACAGAATGGGTCAGGTTGGAGGGGACCACAGTGGCTCCTCTGGCCCAACCTCCCTGCTCAGCCAGGTCATTGCTCTCTCTGCCATATCTATTCATGCAAAGCTGTGCTCTACTTTCTGCCCTCATAAAGACTTTGCATCGGATTTGATAGCAGTATTGCATTAAAAAAACAAAATAATTCAGTCCATGTAATTAGAAGTCATTAATTCAATGTAAAGACTGAAAAAATCAGTAAGTTATCCAAGGCTGAGTTCATCAGTTTACAAATGTCCTTTCCGTGTACTTTCTAGAGCTTTGTGCACGCTGATTTACAATAAATTAATGTCTTCAACTGGAAAATATTTCACAGAGTTAAAATGCAGTCTGATTGTATGCACACACAAATACAGAAATGGAACAAGAACAATCTTGATTCAAAAGTAAATTAGTAAATACGGAGTAATTTTGTATAGATATTTTGGTATAAATACAACAGTAAGTACTGCTGTTTATTTAACAGCTGAAGATGAAACTTCAATCAAAGACTATAAAGTCATTCCTGTTTCTTAGTAGCCTCCTTACAATATTATTACAAAGCAGGAATTATAACCCAATTTAAAATCTAAAAAATTCCCTGTAGACTTTCACAACTAGATGAAGCTATTATCTAGTAGGTTTAACCAGTGATAACTGTCTACAAACTACTTTTATTTCCAAAGTTTGTATGTATGGGTCTCATCTAAGACAAAAAATAAGGTTCTTTATTATGCAAAATGAATCCTGTATAGTTTATGATCCTCTGAGGACTTTATTGGCTGAAAAGCAAAATGAAATGTGAGCTCAAATTTTACATGTTTTTTATTTGTCTTCCTAAGTGAAGTTTGTATCAATAATTTTTATGCACACATTCTAGCTCCTTTATAGTTACAACTCATAGCAAGGCTCTCCATAGTATTGAAGTCACTTAGTGTAAAACTCAAACCAACATACATAATCATACACTGGTTTTAATTTCTGACCTAAATGTTCAATAATCATGTTATTACACACAGTGAGTTTAGGAGGCAACATGTTGTGCTGTTTCCTGGCACGGTTGCTAGCTGGGGTTAAACCACGACAATGTATAAACATATATATAGATGTAACAAAGCAGATTCCATGCATTTATCTATTTTGTACAGAGTTAAAAAGTAGGCACATTTGCTGTTTCAAGGGCTGAAACTATATCTTTCACCAAAATTCCGCTGTTTTCATATTGGAAATATATTTAATCTGGAAACTTTCTGACATAAGAAATAGAACAACTGTAGTTTCTCATTATTATTGCTGCCAGAATCTATGCTTGGTTGCTCAACTAAAGACCTTATACTGCTAATTACTACCACATGCCCATATCCCAAGCAAAGGAAAACTTATTGGTTCTGACAATCCATTCTCTCAACACTGAATTCCAAATGAAAACTTCAATTTTGGCCAAACATAACATTTCATCAATCTTGTTCTACTGACTGCAAAAGCAACATCAAACAAGGGGTCCTAATAGCTTTTTACTGCGCAGTTCCCAAGCTTACATTCTCTGATGAAAGACCCACATGAGCAAAGGACATCTTTAAACTACTTAGTAATTAATAATTGAACCAGAAAACAATGCATAAAGTAAATTGAACAGTTTGTATGCTGATGACAGAGATGAGTTTCAAGCAACAAATTATATGAGCAGTAGAGATCAGCAGAGAAAGCATTGATGACAGAGTGAGATAAAAACAAACAGACAATGCATATAAAGAAAGACAAAAACAAAAAGTGAAAAAATAAAATTAAGCACGCCCCAAAGCTAGCAGAAGCCTGTAATCTGAAATTGAGCTTTTCAGGATGTGGGGTTCTGACTGAAGATAAGGTCCAAATTTAGAGACATCTGAGCAATGCTGGGTACTAGTGACAATGTAGAAGGGGAGGGACAAACTCTGTGTGCAAAACAGGCTTTAAACATATTCCTCTCTGCTATAATTCCTTTAGAGCTTTGAAAACAGAGGGATACGTTCTGAGTTTGAAAAACTCCTCTTTGAGAAAACAAGTATGAATATAAATATGAAACTGTCCTGGTGTCTATGACAAATAAATATTTTGGGAAATTAACAATACTACTCATTCCCAGAAATAAATCAAGGCATTTAGTTTGTCTAGGTAAGTGATGCAAGTTTTCAACATCAGTGTTTACAGTTTACCTAAGACATTTGAGGGTATCAATAAATGCACATATTGAAGTTCACTGTCTAATTGCTTGAGTATTTTTTAACAAAAAATAGTATATCTAATTTTAAAACTTTATTTTTTTAGAATTTTTTTAGAATTAGCTCTGTGGGACATTTACAGTCTTTCTGCTACACAGAGAGGAGAAATAACTTGCTAAAACCATAATCCACTTCAACAAAATGCTGCATGGTGATTTGAAAAGAACAAAGTAAAAAATTATCTTCTTAAAGTAGGAAGAGGGACAATTCATTTGATAAATTTCTTGCAGTACTTTATTTATATCATATGAAAAGGACTCTCGAGATGACTAGACTTTCAGGGCAAATATATTCTACCAGTGGATGTTACAATGGTACGTAATGAAATGAAGGATGGCAACACTAAAGGTGATATTGTGCTGCATCTCTCTACATTGCCAAGGATATCCAGTTCAGTAAAGGCTTTATCCCAGCACGTCCAGGAGTTGGGAATGCCATAAAGATCTAGTTTTAACTTGGTCAAGAAAACAAGCAGGCTTTCAACACAAGTGTAATGAGGTAATGTGGTCCAATAAAATTTAACCTTTGCCACAAGATAAAAATAGTAGGTTTGTTTTTTTAGCATACTGTTTTGATATTAAGACCTGCTCTTCTTCAGATACACTTAATGTGATACAGGGAAGAGAATTGCTTTAAAATCCCTGGTCACAGATTCTAAACTCATGAGAGTTTGCAATATCCATGGAAAGTCAGAAAAAGCTGCAGGAGATCTGAATCTGCTGGTTGAACATTGAGAAACAGGGCTATTAGACTTCTTACATAGTCAGTCCAACCAAACAAACTGGTAAATATTTATCTCCTATTTTGCATCCATTAAAACAAAGTTTTCTGAAAAACTAAGTTGTCTGAAAATCATGCAAATTATCATTGTCACTTAGTTAAGAGATAAACGACATGATATCCTGATGTCCAAAATGGTGAAGCGACAACTCACCCTTGCTGCAGAAGTTAACTGCACATGTAATAGCAGCACATTCTACAAGATACGTCAGTGTACTCTGAGTGGTGTCCAGGTTCTCTTGAAGTAGGGACAAAATGTTGTGACTTGTACCATAGCACAGCCCAGGTCTCTAATTATAGTGTGACAACTCTCCAGTGGTAACATCTGATGTCAAAGAACACAGCCTTGAAAGCTGTGAGTCAGCTGTCACCACCTTCAGGGGCTCTTTAGAGTCCCACAACCACACCTGGTCTTTTTGGACTTACTTTCTGCCTCGGGTTGAGTTAAAAGTTCCGCCGTATTTCTTCCGATTAAGGATGAGAGCAGCAATTTCTGGCACGTAGCGAGCAAACATTGCCTACATGCACGAAACAAAAACACAAAAAAAAAAAGAAAATGGCATGCAGAGAGTGTTCTACTGCAGCAGAGGCAGCAGAGCCTCTTGGGATACTTACTTTCTTCCACTAACCGCACTATAGGAACCACCATATTTCTTGCGGTTTCCTATTAACTCTATGATTTCAGGGACGTAGCTGGCAAACATGGCCTAAGAAGAAGATAGGAGACAGAAGAAAAGACTAAAAAGAGAGGCCAAAGAAAGGGGGATGATGAATATTTTCAGAAGATATGTATTTTTAAGATCTGAAAATGCAAAAGAATTAGATCTATGCAGTTGTTTAAAAAGAAAATTTAAAAAAAATGAAAAATTTCTTATCAAACAAAACAAGAGGGCTCAATATAAAAGTTGTTCTTAGAGAAGGTACACACCTTATAAATAAAGAAAATGGTCAAAAGAGGAAAAATGGACACGTAAAACAAAACAAGAACAAAATTACTTCAAACTGGTATCTAACCACAAAAAACAGTTATGTCTATTTCTTCCTGAAGAGGGGAGGGGGAAAAAACCTATCCAAGCCCCACTGCAAAAAAAACAAAGCCAAGAATTATCATTACTGTTACATTTCTGTTTTAAAATACAGACTCTTCTCCCCATTGTAAAAATTTAAAAGAAGACAAAAACAAGATTAAATCAGGGGTTATTTCCCCATCAAGAAACAAAAAAATCACCCGCACCCCACCCCCCAAAAAAACTTTTCCAAAAGTTCTTGGGTTTAGAAGGATCGGAATAACATATGATAGAAAAAAGGTTTTGAGGAGAAAATAAAAATTATTCTGCCATGTTTTGTCCAACAAACAGCTTCCTTGTGGCTGGATACTTCGAAGAGCTACTGCCATTTGACATGATCTTTGTCTTCACATGTCAATAAACAGAGATGAGAATGCATACATGTAATGCTCATACATATCTGTGTGTGTCTAATATATGGCATTCATAACATTGGTTATATACATACCACCTCTGTGAGATGTATGTATATGTGAAACCAATGGATGAGGGTAAAGTAACAATATGCTTATGTGTGTGTGGGCACAATATACATCACGAGCCATCCGCATAGCATTTACCTTGCACAGGGTAAATACTAAAATAAACTTGGCTAGTTTAGAGAACATTGCAACAAGTGTAATAATATTACTAGCACTGACAAATAATGGAAAAGTTGGCAAGACAAATAGTAACTTGGGTGCTATTTACACACAGGACAAAGAACACAAGAAATTGCTGATATAAAAGGATACCGGTTATGGTCATGTGATAAACTGTGAGCTAAAATTGTACTACATGACATGAAAGGATGTTTGAAATTAAATAGAATGTGGTTTGCCATCATCTGGATCAGGCAAGCTGCTCTTTAAGGCAGTCCAAAGCCACAGTGTTTGTTGGAATTCTGGGAAGGAACACAGAAGGGTGGGTAGGACTTCTGAAACCGCAAAGTGCCTTTAAATATCAATAGCAACCCCCAAAAATGCCTACAATCAGTCACTAAGAAGTAGAGGACTACAAATAATGTTACATTTTGAAATATTAAGGCACTTCATGTATTCACATGCATTATTCATTTAAATGGATTAGAAAAATTCTAATTTTGGACTAATTTGACAAGGTCTGCCGAAATATTTATCTACAGGAAAAAATGCATATTAAACATACTTTAATGTTTTACAATTAATTTTAGTTCACTAATCCAGATATTATTGTTTCTTTAATTACAACATTGAGATATACAGGATCAAGTTTTAAGGTAACTGGAGTATTAAGAAGATAAAGAAGAATTTTTACCAATCCCCCAAGGATGAAGAAGACCATGAAAAGGCGACCAAGGGTTGTTTTTGCATAAACATCTCCATAGCCAACAGTGGACATTGTAACCATCAGCAAATAAACACATTCCCAGTATGTTAGCGGTTGATTATTTTGGAAATTTTCCCATGGGTCCCCTGAGTTCTCCACCTGCAATGTACAAGAAAACATATAATGAATTATATTAATTATAACTGACTCTAATTAACCCCAAATTAACTCTGCCCATATTTGCATGTGCCTGTGCATGCATATAGATATATAATTTGGCACATAATATGAACACTGAATCCTTTCCTGTGATTTATTTTCATCAAATACAGAACCTGACCCTGTGCCAAATGGAGCCCTGCAGTTCTTTTGCCAATATATACAGCCTTGCTACTCAGATCATTTATGGGAAGTATCTTTTCCAGGCACCACTAAATAATGTAACTTACTCATGTAGTTTGGTAAGTTCATTTAATAAAAATGTGTTCAGAATATTTTCAGAGTAAATCTTAGTTTTAATGCAATTATATTCCTCGATGTTTTTGTTTTAAAAGATTACGTAGCTATTGAAGGCATTACTGGCACCTTTAGTGGAATGCTAATACTTTTCTCAAAAAACCAGCCATTGTTGAGGCAAAATTATAAATTCGTCAGTGGGAAAGGAGTGTGCCATCTAAAATTTGTTCCATAGTAAAAAGTTGGAGTTTGAGTATTCCTACAGTAGAATAGAAAAGCTTCTTTTGAAAAACAAAGGAAAAACATTCCAAGTCCTAGAAAATAACATTCCCTTGGTCTTGATGTAATATTTAAGGAGTGTTGTACTCTGTTTGTTCAAAAATAGAAACGGGTATTGTTTGTTTCTAGATTGAAAATCTACATTTGCCCAGAGGAGTGTAAAAACACGGCTCTACGTGAATGAGAAACAGATCATAAATTAAAACACTGAAAAACTCCGTGCATCTTTATAAGGGCGAACATTAAGCGACTGACACCGCAAGAAAAGCAGGAGTTAGGATGCAATCCCGCATAGCCGGGTGCAGCCCTCCAGCGGAGCGGCTCCGCACTGCCCGGCACGCTCGGGGCGCTCCCGGGCCAGCACCGCCACCTGCCGCCCACCGCGCCGCCCGGGGCACCGCGCACAAAGCCCTGCTCCACCTCCTCCGGAGGGCACAACCAGCCCGAACTTGGGAGAGATGGGACGCTTCTTTATTGCACTCCATCCAGGGGGTACGGCACTACCGAGAGCAGCGCGCTGCCAGCAGGGAAGCAGCTCGGAGCCCACGGTCCAGCAGAAAAAGTCAGTGAAGTGTTTGCAAATGCACTCACCAGATGTATGAACCCAGCCGCTGTCAGCCACGTGCTGATAAATATGGAGCACAGATTCACTAGCTTGATGGAATTACTGGAAATAAACAAAGCAAATATGGGCTTAGACTAGAATCTGTCACATATTTTTCATAGGTACCTGTATACAACTGCAAACTTCAGACTCAAGAAGCTGATGATTATTTCCCAAAAGAAAGATTTCCTAAAAAATTTATTCAAAAGTTTATGTATAGTATGTATTATTTTTCCTTTGGAGAATTCACGTTTTCATAATTTAGATAGCTTGAAAAGAAAGTCCCAATGTGTGAGAACAGAAAGACAAACAGAAACCTTAGGTACATCAGTAGTCAAAACCAAACTATTAGGAATAAATAATGCTTTTTCACAGATAATCTGGTTGTCTCTCACTACACTCATCTCTTCATTTTTCACTGCTATACACTCAGAATTATTCACATATAAACACATTAAAATACATGAGAAAATTATGATTCCCAAATTAAAGAACTAAGGCATTTTACAGTTCCTGTGTAAAGTTCTAAGTATTTTCCATATTATTCTGCTTTCATGAACTCCTATGGACCTCTTTAGGGAAAATTCACATGAAATTAGAGTATTTCATACTTCACACTCACATTTTTCTCTAAAAAAAAGAAAAAAAAGTATAATTTAAACCTACCAAAAAATCTGCAAATGATTTTTAGTCTCCCTGTGTAGTATTTTCCCTATTCTAGCCAGAAGGGATTTTGAAACAAGGACCTCACTCAGTTCAGCAGGAAAATACCATACATAAAATATGCTAGAAGAAATTCAAATAAAACCAGCTCCGCTCTCTTCTCACAAAAGTCACTGTCCTAAGAAGGATATTCAACAGAAACACGAGGAATTGCTGTCCGTGTATGACTGTGTTTAAACAATCTTACCCATTCTTGCTTTTGAATATATTTATAAGAAGGTATAACACCTCAGAAAAGATCCCACAATTACCCTTAAAGCAATACATTAAAAAATATAAAAATTGAGAAAAATTCACTATCAGTGTTAGCAGTAGTAAATTTGTGGTAGAATTAATGTTTCTAACCACTTTAAGGACAATAAAAATGCATTCTTTTCTGAACAAAATAACCTGTAAAATTAACCAGCACAGGCCCTTAAAAGATTTTTTTTAAAGTTACAGTTAATAGACATATGGGAGTACAAGAAATAGAATATGACTGGGTAATATGACAGATGATGAAATGAATACTGTACTCAAAAATAAAATAGTATATCAGCAGTCTTGTCATTAGTGATCATCAACATCAACATATATTCCCTATTTCACTCTTTCTTAAATTATGGTTGATTAAAGTCCCTATTTTCTTAGTGGTAACATTTATTTATAGCACAGGACCCTAACCAATGGGTTCCTAGATTAAACAAAATCCTAGGAGTGATGCTGATGCAAAGCTCCATTATGAAAGGCTGAATATCATCCTTCACCTGAGCTTAGAACACGAGATGTTCCTGATAAAAAATTATGCGTCTGTTGGTCTCTTCATATCACTGTAATACCCATTAACACTAACTATTTACATGACTTGTTTGGTACATTTTATTTTTGAAGATTTATTAAACACTGTGCCTTGTCTGTCCTCTATGAAATACTCCCTGTGTTTCTGCCAGAGTCTAAATATAGATGAAGGATTAGTCATAAACATTTTCTCCCTCTTTAAGCTCTTTCCAACATCTGTGCAAAATCCCTTACTGTGAGCCCTACCTAAGCCCCTGCAGATTTTTTGAAAAATATTAGAAAACAATGAAGGAGAGAAATTTTTCAACTGAAAACTGTAGAATACAATTTCATAAAACATGGGAACAAAAAATCTTGAATAAAATACATTTAATTTCAAATTAGGGAAACAAATGAGTCCTTGGCAGAGTACAGTCTTTTGAAGTGCCACTGTAAAATTTTGTTTTGTCTTACAGGATCTTTTCAAATACATTTAGCTTTTTTTTTTTTTTTCAGGTATTCTAATAATCACCTAACACTTTGTTAGTCTCCTTACTGCCTCTGGTTTTGCACTGTGCAGCTTTTTTCACTGGATTCCAGTTTTTGGAATGGCCCTTCTGCTGTAAATAATATATGTTCCTTTAATCCTCATATCTCACTCAATAATTCCAGGAGTAATTTTCATTCACAGGTTACAGTGAATGTTTTTCTTTACTGGAAAAAAGAGAAAAGGAGGAGAAAATTTCTCTGCGATTTCACTAAATATTAAAAACACAGCAGTGCCCAGTATACCCTATCAGTTTCTCATCTTCTCAGTTGTTTTGTATTATTAATGCCAAATGCACTGAAATGCCTAGGTCAAATTAGTTCCATACCTTTTTCATATAAATACATATCACCTCAAACAGAGAACTCTTTTCTTTTTCTGAATTTTTAAATAATAAAAAGTACTTTTTTTCCCCTACTATAATTTCAGAGCTAGTAATGATATACTGAGTTTTCTATCCCAATTCAACAATTCAAGATCTGTCATTGACTCTTGGTCTTTATGCTCACAAAATTCCTAAAATGTCAAAAATTTCAATAGAACCTTAGAAGTGGACTGCAAAAAATGCTAAAATATCTTAAGTCTAGAAGATTTTTAACCGTCCCTGAGCAAAATAATGTTGCAGTAGTGGGCCAAAAGCATACAATACCATATAAGACTTTAAAGTAATAATAAAGGTTTAAGGCGACAGCATGTAATTGAAATCACTGATTGAATTTAGGGAAGCAAATTTTATTTAAATAATACTAGATTTGTTGAGACTACTAGTTTAACTGCTCTAACTTGTACAAAATTTTTAAAGATTCTCCATTTATCACAAGGGGTCAGCACACTTTATTTTTTTAGGAAGCAAAATAATTCAGAACCAGAAGCTCTCAATTAAAGAGTATTTTGGTACTGTAATAGAAATTGTTTGTCCAGCACGTGAACTGCAGTTCTGATGGTACTTCAGAACACACTGAAAATATGAAAATTTCTCATTGAAGGTAGCAGTAGCAGTAATAAATGAATTTTCTAGCTTGTTGCTTTCTAAAAGCAAAACTCATACGAGACATTAAAAGAAACCCCAAGCACTCAGACAATCAAATTTATGTCAGGTGTAACTAGAAAGTCTTCTAAAACAAATTGCATTCAGTTAATTTGTTTTAATTTGACATACCACTAAAAAAAAAAAAAATGTTTTGTGAACATTGCTGACATTCCAAATTATTCAAGCCATTTCAGGTTATTAAGTAACACAATAAAGAGAGCAGACATGAATTTCTGTTGCATTACCAGGAACAGGGAGAGACATAAAAAACTGTTTTGAGGCAGTGACAATTTTTCAGTTAAATAAATGATGCTAGTGATGAACTGCTAAGGATGAATTAACTGACTAAACTGAAACACTCATATAAGAAAGTTTTGCTTTACAGGCTTTCACTAATCAACATTTGAGGTTTATAGATATTTTGACAGTTGTATAAATAATCACAGAGATTATGATATCTAATATAAGAGTAAATTCTGCACCAGAGAAAGGCTATTTCAATGAAAAGGTCAATCTTAAATAAAGATTTCAATACCTTGAATGTGATCAATGCACATTTTTGGATCTGGATTTTCACAAATCTCCCACTACTGAAGGGGCTATCCAAAATCTTTTTTTTATCCAAAATATTTGAGTTTATGGGGCTTCTCCACTGACTGCCATTTCTTATGGCAGGGCTGTTCTGCATGTTAAATCTTATTCTCCTTTCCCATACTGAGAATTCTGAGCTATGGGACTTCACCTTACATTCTTTGATGTCTTTGTTTGACCAGAATTGGCTTCCTTCCAGTAACACAACTAAAGACAGATAGTGTGAGAGTTTTACAGTACAGAGAATAGTTTCAAGGTTAAGGGTTGAAGAAACAGCTGTTTACTGTGAATGTGTACAAATTTCAGTACCTATTTTCCCATTGCTACAAATTATCACAGCAAGAAATGGATTTACCTGCATATTAAGCCCTCACACACCTATAGCAACTGGTGCAGAGAGGGGAAGTTTTCAAAATGGAATTGATTTTACAGTAATTATTGGAAGCTGGGTTTAATAGTTCCCCTGGAGCATTTTAGAGAATTATGAAAAACAATGTGTCTTCAACAGCAAGGCATGGGAAGGTTTCTCTTTATTTCCTTCAAAATGATCTTTTGTCCAAAATTGTGCTTTTCCTGCACAACATTGATGTATTAATAGGCCAAAGAACCAGTAAGCCAGAAGGTTAATTGGAGTATTTTAATTATTATATGGAAGAAATTCCAAGGACAATGGACACAATATAAAGATATCTCAGTGTAAATTTAATGTTTTTGATGTGAAAAAAGATTCTCAGTTCAAAAAATCTGGAAAGCCACAATGAGAATTACCCAAAATACTTTTTAACTATATACTTTTGAATGAATTTTGATTTCAGTTTTTTCAAGACAGCAGAACATGGACTGATTATATGAAAAGAAGCAATGTTTAATCTGTACAAAGCTATGTAATTCATTCTGCTTTTAATTTATCAACACATAACCTTGCTTGGTATTTCAAATATAACAGTACATCAATTAAAATGATCACATAGCAAAAGATGCTGTCACTGACAAATCATTCATCAGCAGAAAAAGGTTTAAAGAACAGATAAGAAGTGGGGGGTTTTTCCAGAAAAGTAAAATCATAGTTATTAGGGCTCCAAATCAAAGCCATTTACATTCTGTCACCAATACAACTAAATCAGCATGTAAGAAAAAGTCTTACCTTGTTTTAAGTATATTCAGAAACTGCAAGATTTCTGAAAACTGTATCAGTCTAAGGGCTCTTAAAAATCTTAAACCTGCAGTAAAACAAAACAAAGTTATAGTAAAGAATTATTCAGGTTGTAGCAGCATATCACAATGACAGTGATCAATTAAATCAACACAGGTAACACACAAAATGTCAAATACCTTTGAAATGCTCTTCCATATTTAATTGTTCAAGGATCCTTAACAGGTATTTTTCTAATTGTTTTAAATTTGTTTCCCTAATAACAGGTTTATTCTACCAGGAAGTGTTAATTTATGTAGGAAGCAATGGAAGGAGACACACAGGCTGAAAGCTAAGGGGGAAAAACCTCACTGAGGTTTCTGTTGGCAGTTGCAGTGCACATGTCCTTCTCTTTCAGGCTGTCAAAGACACAGGCAGGTCTGAAACATCTCAGTCCTCCAAACTCCCACGTTGCTTAGTGCAAAATAACCGATCATGGGCAAGAGATGTGATAACCTGGATAAAGTAGACTGTATATGCCTGATTAAATTTGGTAAATCTTAATGACGTAAAATCTTTTATAGCAATAATGCTCCCTATCTCCACTCTAATTTCAAAAACCTCATGCAGGGAAACAGAGAATTCTTTTTTTTTCTCTTAAAAATGGCAAATTTACTATAATTCTTTCCATCAGTCTGTAACTATAGGAATACATTACATATCACTATTTTAAAAAAAGTATTTTTACAAAGAAATAGCATTTTTATGTTGAAATCAGATTGCGTGCACAGCAAATCCCAGACAACTAAAAAGTCAGTAAGACAAAGAGTGTGTGTGCAAGAGA
>VYZP01008587.1:3102-32544 GCA_013400635.1 Hypocryptadius cinnamomeus | reverse complement strand
GAACTGCAGTTGATGCATTAAAGGCCTGTAAAACTGGCTGTTGCATAAACTGATGTGTCTCCTAAATGATGCAGTTGTCTTGATATCTGGAAAAGTTTCATAGTGCTCTGATACACTGTGCACCCTCCACCTGAGAATCTCCATACTCTGTGAACTCCACAAAAGATTACTATCTATATTCTCCAACCAGGCATGCTAAACCACTTCTCATCTGTCTCAACAGCTGGGAAGAAACTTCTGGGGAAGGAGACTTGTTACTTACCTGCATACAGCACCAAGAATGACCCTGACTTCCCCTGCCACACCTTGAGCTAAGCTCTGTCACCAACTGAAGGCGTTTGCTGCTGCTGCTGCTGCTTTGGCAGCAGTAACCCAGCCTCAGTGGGGAATATTTTCAGCAGCTGAGCTGTCACTTTGCTAACTGATCACAGGCCAGATAATGAACTCAGTTTTGCTATTAGCCTTTTAAATACACTTGCAAGGGGGGGGGAGCCCCCAAACCAGGTTAAGCATTTTCTAAGATCACAGAAAATCAGTAATAAACTAAGAGCAGAAACAGCTTTTCAAAACTTTAATCACTCCCCCTAGTTCTGCATTCTTTTGGAAAGAGAAGCTGATAAAATTTTTGGCCAGAGGACCTGAAAAATTTTTTTAAAGAATATTTAATCCACAAAGCTTCAACTTGCAGTATAAAAAAAGTAGGATGTCTGTTTAGAAGGCTGATATCCAACTGTAGTCCATTTTTCTTATTTTTCGTAGCTCCTTTTCCTGGGATTTAGACAGTTTACATGTCATCTCTCCTAATAATTCCATATGGCTTGTATCTTCTTGTTCCATTGCTGTGACATCTTCCTCATCTGTCTCATCCTCTGCTTTTTCACTTTCCATTTCTACTTCATCAGCAACTTCTTCAGCACTGGAAGATGGTTGGAAACAACCCAATTAATAGGTACTCTCAAATACTACAGTACTATGGGGGAGAAGTATCATGCAAACAGCTAAGTAAACAAGATTTTATATATTTTTTTTTTTGTCATTTCAGTCTACTTTTTTCCTTTCAGTCTACTATGCTTCTCTTGCCACCTCAATTTCAAGCCATTTTTCAAATAGCTCTCCTCTAAGTAAACTTAAAATAGTTTTCTTTCTTGAAATATAGTAGGTAACTGCAGAGCAGGCAGGTCAGCATTATGACAAATGTTACAACAGTGCAGTCCTACAGGATCAGAAACGTTGGATATACTGGTAGATGAGACAGTATTCAAGGCCATTCTTTCCTTTCAAATCTGAAAAGGGTCACTTGGTCTTAAAAACTGCTGCAATACCTAGAGCATTACTAGGAAAGAAAAAAAATCTTTGGTTGTTTGTTTTTTTTTCTCTAAACATAGAGAGATGTTTAAAGTGGCTGTTCCCTTCAAGAGTTCAAGAGTTTTAAGCCTGTCGAAAGTAGAACGAAGTAGAAAGCACAATTCCAACGAATTACATGGAACTGTTATAATTTAAAATGCATTAATTAATAGTATTAATTCAAGTGTCTGTTGTATAAATATTCCAGATCTGTTAAGAGTGTACTTCATGGCAAAACAGTACTGGTCTTCTAAAAATCATCTGTTCTAACACAAACTATTCATTACTCACAAAATGTAAATGGAGAAGCACACAGTAGTATCATATTGCCAAGGAAAATAGAAGCATTTAATGTTAATAATATATCCACTGTATAATATATACACTATGCAGTGATAAATTGTGGTCAATCTTCAAGGCCTAATGCTTACAATTACATGTACCTTTAAATGCACAGCCACACTAGTCACCACTGTCAAAGTACAAGCTCTGCAAGTGCAAATATTTACGCAGGTCACTGAACTCTCACATTCTTCAGGACTGAAACTAGATGCAATTTCCCATGTACTAGATTTCTGCCACTGTTCTGTGGATGTTTTGTTGTGCCATGCAGTCAGAATCTTGCAGCAGTGGGAGCACAACGTGGCAGAAGCCAGAGCACACTCAGGAGCTGTGACTGTTCCCGGGTGAGCTCTGGCCCTGTGAATCACCCGCTCGCCCGTCTGGCAAATCCACACCAACACCTGATTGCAAGGACAGGTTTTCATCCCTGGCCTGGCAGAGTTTAATGAAGCACTTTAAGGAATAGATGGCACAAAAATGCAATCACTGAACTGGCTTCAGTGTAAAAAATGCAATCACTGAACTGGCTTCAGTGTAAGTGACAAGATATTAATCCTAATAAAAGACCACTGTCATAATCCCTGTGCCTGCATTCCTTTGATCCCAAAGGAGAAAGCTACAATTTTACGTACCCATCAAACTACTCTATTAAATTGGCATTAATGCACTGTAAGCCAAACTTAGATGTGCTTACAGTATACATTTGTATTTTGTAGCTTAATCAGAAATGACATTTGAGTTCTAAACGCATTCTTAAGATCAAACTTCTAACTTATTGCTGGTATCTAGAAACTGAAATCAAAAATTATGCAGCAAGTCATAGTAATTTCAAATACAGTTGAGAATCTAATATTTAACCAAAAATAGCACTAAAAAGCCGTTAAATCCCTGGAAAAAGTTAAATTCATAGAGAACATGTGAGTGTAAAAGGCAGCTTTTTGTATATAAGCACACTATGCAAAACCCAGCAAAAATAACAGCAACAAAAGAGCCAATACACTAAACAGCCAGACCATTACCACACTGAAGTATTCTACTAACTTCCTGAATAGACAAAGAGTGTTGGAAAACTGCTTTTACACTTTGAACAAAGATGTACATAATTTAATATAACTTTGGAGAGTTCTTGAACTTTTCTTACCTTTTGTTCTCTTTGGAGATGAGCAATGAGTTAATAAATATAGTGCAGAGGAAGGAAGCAGATGGCAAAACATGTGCTGGAGTGTGCAAAAGCTGCAAAGATAAAACAGAAGCTTTATGAAAGGCTTTGTTTGTTGTGATTTTGCTTGTACATTTACTGTAATTACTCCTACCTCTTTGACAGCAGGTGAAGCTTGCTCCTGCTTAGTATGAACAACTGGTTTTCCAAGGTCTATATCCTCCTGCGCTTGCTGACGTCTGTGCTTTCCCAGCAGCACACTAAATGGTGTCACAGGAAGACTTTCTTCTACTGCCAGCTTGAAAAAATGTGAGTAGAACTTTAGTGTCACAAATCCAAGTTCTATTTCCTTTTAAGTTACCAAAATCCAGAAGAAACCCAAGTGAGAAAAGCCTACACTCAAATTTAACTCAACTGAGCTACGTGGCTCTTTGTACTCATCCTCTGTCAGGTGTCTGGAGAGAATCCTGCACAGAGGTTTAAAACACTCACCAGAATCTGGACCCAAGAACACTAGATTTTAGTTTGCTGATCTACCTATTAACTTCCAAGTATGGAATGTGGTGCATGTGCCAGAAAACCAAAGGATGGGTTTTTCTGATTCCACAGAACCAGAAGATCATTTATCTCCAGCATCATCTGCAGAGAGATTCAATTATGTAATGGGAAGCAAAACATGGCACCTTGACTTCTGGCATTGTCTTGCATCAATATACATTAATCTGAACACCAAATTATTTCCCCACTCTCCAAAGAAACTGATTGCTTATGCCCACAGTCCCACAGCATTTTGTATTAGAAAGATACTAACTTTTACTTTGATCTACTTTATCTAACCAACCAAATCAATCAAATGCTGCTGTTTCAGTTTAACTTCAAAATTAATTTAAAAAAAATCTAATTTCCCAGACTACTTCTCCACAGAAATACATACTGGAATGCAATTCTAGAACTCCTTCTCACAGGTAAGTCACAATTGACTGACAACTGTTCATCCCCATTAGAAAGCACAGTTCAGACCACACTCAAGGTTCCAAGTGTTACAGAAACCAAGATAAGGAAAGAACTTACTCAAATGTTTTGCTTCATTTGTGCAACCTGAATCTTTTAGAAAATTATTATCTTTTTCCCCCCAGGGGAAATGGAGAGTAGCTCACTGATACTTAAAAAATTTTTTTGCAAACAGCACTTCTTGTCAAAAAATAAGCAAATCCAGATTACTGCCCCTTCAGCTAAGTGCTTGTGACTTCAGGTAAGGATCTGGTGAGCATTTTCATGACAAAAGGGAATTTCAGTATGACAAAATAACCATCAGAATTTTGAACTGCCCTGCCCATCTCAGTCAGAACTTCTATGAGAGATACCTGTTTGCTTGATGGTGTGAGCCTTTCTTCCAGAGACTTTGTGCTAAGTGTCATTAGCTCCTAAAACACAGAAGGATTTAGCACAGTTATAATCTGTGAAACTGCTTTCTATGTTTCCACAGCTTGCCTACAGAAGCTTCCAACTGGCCCAAAAGCTCTATCAGACAAGTGGAAAAGGCAAAACCATCTCTTCCTCTTTATTTTGTAAAGAAACTGAAGAGAAGCCAGAATGGACCTAGAGGTTCTACAGGCTTTTTGGGAAAACAAACAAAAAACTCCACACCCCCCCCTCCAGAAATTACAGGGAAACTGAGTATCACATGGAACATTTGAGTAATCAGCAATAATCCATGCAGCTTCTAGATGCTTGTTTAAGTTAAACAGCAGAGGCAATGGCCCCATGTTATCTAGCTGTCTCAATGAAGCAGCATAAAAGTATTCACAAGAATAGTAGAAAACCAGTAAATAATTTGATCTTAGGCTGTTTTGGCAGTTGAAAGCTTTCAACGAAGCACAGTTTACAATTACATGAAATCAAAAAAGGAACTCCTATGCTCATAAGCAGAACTCTGAATTCCTATCAATCCATTTTAAAGAAATCAGTTTTTCCCCATGAACCACCTACCAATTACTATTCCTTACTTGTGTATCTGTAAGAAAAAATAGTTGGGATTTTCTTAGCCAAAGGTATTTTTCTGAGCTTATCATTTCAGGTTCATCTCTTGGAACGAAGGCAGCAAGCAGGATCTTTTCTTTACAAAGATTTCTCTGGATGTAGATTGGCCATGGCTCACTTGGTTTAAACACAAACACTGAAAAACCAAAAATATCTTCTTTTTAAATCAGGAAATTCTTATGCTCCTGGCCAGCTGTCAAAGCCCTGTGTATCACAGCCAGGAAGGCTGGACAGGATTGCCTCCAAGCACCAGTTTACAGGCATGTAACTGGATAATTTTACTCAATAATAGAAAGGACCTTTCACAATACTCCAGTCCAGAGAACACACTTGGAAATTAACATTTCTGTAGGAAGAGTTATCTTAATTTAATGTCAGAGCTCTATTAATGTAGCTGCACAGTTCTGCATTTACAAGAGAGGGTCAAGAACATTTGAGACCCTCACCCAGAAAGCGTGGTTAATCCTGATATATATCCTGTACCTTCAACTACCTGCTGGAAGAAAAGGTCACTCACTTTATTTGAATGCTGCTGTAAGACATGGCCCAGTTTCCACAGGTGCAAGCACACACTGAAGTCCCTCTCCAGCTTTCATGGTCTGAATTCTAAGAAAATCTTTTCTAGAAATTGTGCTTCCCCAGTTTTAATGATTATGACTTGTGAAAGAAGGCTTTGTACTTACAGCTGGACTCTTTGGAGAGCCATGAGACTGCAGCAATATGTTCAGAAAGGGGATCAGGTTGCAGAACTACGACGTTGAGGTGGGCACTCCACACCACTGAAAAGCAAGCACAGCAAGAACCAGAGGTGAAAAGGAGCCAAACAAAAGGTCAAACAGACAACAACAGGGCCTTAGCTGCTGGAAGAGGCAGCTCCACTCATTCCCTGGTGAATAAAACCACACAAATGCTACCAACTCCTACACAAGTCTAAGAAATACTACCTATTACCTATTCACCTAACCCAAGATTTATTCTGCACACACAAAGCACATGCACATGGACAGGATACTATCCTAAGTATGAAAATAATCCCATTTCCACAGGGCATTTTGTAGTGTGTTAAATCTGGAACTGAACTAGAATTATTTCAAGGTTTCACAGTAATTTCAAGTAATAAATTACTCTAGCACACATTCAAGCTGATCTTACATGCACAAGTGAGCAGGTTCCAGCAACACAGAAAGCCATAATCAGTGGCACCAATAAGGTACTTGGAACATGTTAGTCTCCCAAAGCAGATGTTCCTACAGAAGCAAAAAGTCAAAACAAATGAGTCACCTTCAGAGTTCATCTTTGTTTGTCTATGTAGCAATTACTCACAAGTCACAAAAAACATTCAGTTATGATTTAGTTTTGGTATCTAAATCCAAAGTTTGCTCTTTGTATTGATCTCTAGTGGCATGAAACTCCACACACAACTCTAAGATAAGTCTGATAATTTAAAGTGTGCATAAATGTGTAAGGATTACATGTTTCTACAGCATTCCAATATAAAGGAGGGATTTAAAACTCTAAAATAAATTACAAACCCATACATAACTCTAAGTATTCACATTGGGATTGGAAAATAATTTAATAATTAAAGAAGCTCTACTACTGTTTAGGAACTAGAACGAGAGAAGCAGTTAAAAAAGGGTTATTATAAGCTGCTCCAGTTGAAGAAAGCATGTGATTTAATTTCTCAGTCTCTTGTTTGAGAATAACAGAACAGCCTTGGGACTTCTAATGATAAAAGATTTTCAAAAAACCTAATAATGGACAGAATTTGTATATTAGAGCATAGCCCTTTGAAATTATGCAAGTAATACAGTAATTCATTACATTCCTAGAGTAATTCATTTCCTTTTAATATAACAAATAGTAAAGGTTATAAGAGGAGGCAGCTGGCCTGGGAAAAGCTTGCCACTGCACCAAGCTGGTGGCTCACGTGCCTCCCACAATTTTCCTCCACACCAGTTTCAGAATAACATTTCTCAATTTTTAATCTTAGAGGACCAACATGAAACAGACTTCATCAAACAAAATAAAAGCCTACAAACATACACACAACACATGGAAGGGAGAAACCTCTGTATGCTGCTATGATTCTTTGTGTCAAGAGTCTTTAAAATATTGTGACCACACACTGTTGATGTCTTTTATCATGACAGCATACAATGGAGCATTGCTGGGATAGTCTGCCAGGAAAACATGGATTTTTGGACAGAGGTTACAGAGGATCAAGATATGCATTTCATAGTACAGGTAAGGTCATCATGCCTTTATGGTTTATTGATATAATTTCCATTTGCATGCATGCACACACAAATAAAGAACCAACTGTTTGCATTTACACTTTTCCAGGACTTTGATGCACCCCTGGAATAATGGGGGAAAAGAGAAGTGCTATCATCACACTACTTGTGTGCTCCATGATAGAGATTTAAGGATGAGAGGTACAAGAGATGTAAGCAAGTAAGAAAGAACTGTAACACTCAATCTTATTTTTAACCAACCACCTAAAAGCCATTTTAGTCTTTTCCATATACAAATTTAAGACTCAAAGTCAATGTTTATGTGTATATGTTTATGAACATATACAAGGTTTTGGACTGCTATGAATTCATTCTTTCTTTTCTGAGATTTCAAATGAGACATAAAAGAGCAGATGAAAAATGTACCTTATATTTCCAGGTGGATGGCAAAATGTACACTTAAGATCCCAAGTAAGTGAATCCCATACAGTGACAGTTTCTTCAAAGCTAACAGCAAGCAAAGAGCCATCTTCTGAGAAGCAGCAGTTCGTAGCTTGGTAGTTGTGGTAGCTGCCTACAAAGTCACAGCTCCAGCTCACACTCTGGTGTGCTGCATTGAATGAAAAAGCCAGTTAATTCAAGTCCATACATGGAGAAAGAAGAATTCAATTATTACTGCAAAATAGGCTCAAGGCAAGGCAGTTTTCTTTCACAATTTTTGAAGAGCACAGAGAATCTGCCCTGTTCTAATATGAGAAACAGCTGGCAGGGTTGTCATTTGCCTTCAGTTTTGCATTTGAACCTTGAGACTGACATGATACAATATTGATGCTTAGTTTGCTAACTCCATTAACTGTGCTCTCACAGAGGCAGAGTTAAGTAAAATGATACTCAAGTAGATTCAACACATTGTTCTGGAAAAATTGTTCTGTCATAACTCTAGCAAGAACACAGGTGCATTACTCAAAATCTGAACACAGCTTCCATTTGAGTCCAACAAAGCTCATGGTTCATTTAGAGAAGATTTGAGGATCACCAAGTGACCCACCAGCATGCTTCCTTCTGTTGGTTCACCTGCCACTGCATTCTGTTTGGACACCTTTCCCACTGTTGATACTTACCAGAAAATAAACTGGCGCAAAGTGGGGTACTTACCACATTAACATACATTTCCCAGTATAAAATAAGTCCTACAGCATGCTTTTGAAACATTTGTGTAGGATGAGGAAAAAAAAAGGAAAATCACTCTATGCTAAGTTACCCTTTATATAATGGCTACAAGTTGATGATTAAAAGACCTGCTTGTAAAAAAAAAAAAAAGAAAGAAAAAAAGGAAGCCAGAAACGATTGAGTACTTCCAACTGCATGGCACCACCTAGGGGCCCAGCAAGAGACCTGCTCTTTGCTAAACCAGTATTTGCTGCAGAGAAGCTGCACCATGTCAAGCCTTTCTACCTGAGCATTCCTACTCTGCCCCACTAGGCAAACACACCACAGCAGTCACCACTAATTGGTACTTTCACATATGCCATGAAACAGAACCCTGCAGTCACTTAAAATACAAACACACTGATGAGGTCAGTCAGCAGATACAAAACTATTTTGTGGAAGGAGAAAAAAAATTAAGTTTCATCCCCAACTGACACTATAATCAAGATCAAAATAGCTGCTCATTAAGTTAAGGTACAATTTAGCCTCAGAATAATTTATGAAAAAAAGCAAAACCAAACACTCTTTCAGATACCACTGTGGGGGTTACTACTAATACAACAAACAACACAAGGTTTTGTCTTTCTTCTCATCAGCAGCCACAGTTGAGGGACAAAGAGCTTGGAAAAAGAAAGTCTGGCAAAGTCTGCCAAATGGAAACCCTAGTAGGTACTTTTGAAGATGTTTTCATCTGCCCATGAAAAGACAAAGAGATTAATAAATTGCAAGCAGTTCAGCAAGACCACTGTAACAGCTACTTAGGAACATGAAATGACAAGACAACCAAGTGGCAGGAAAGTGCCACTCCACTTAAATGTGCCTGACACTGTAGTAACATTTAAGTAAAAGGACATTAATATGTTGGAAATCTTTTGTATTTCACATCCAAAGGAATACAGAGCAATCAATAAACATACACAGACAGTCTGTTTGAAAGAAGTGAACATCAGCATGTCTTTCAAGAGGTTAAATTCGGTTATTAAAAGTATCTTAGAAATACCTAAATACCCATTCTATGATGTTCAGGTACCTAATGGAAAGGAACTCTGTTCAAAAAATGAACTCTGAAGTGGTGGATATGTCAAATTGCTAAAGTGCTATTATTTTACACTAAGCTCAAACAGAGTAACACATCTCTGTATCCTGCTCCTTTGAGCAGGAGTCTCAAATGAAAAGCTGACCCAGAGGACTGACAAAAATCCATTTTCTCAGCATGGAAAAATCATTACCACAAACAGTTCTTTAACCAATGAACACAGGCTGCCACTCCTTTCTGCAGCAGCTTGCCAAGGTCTTTGGCTATATCAGGAACCTCTATACCAAACTAATACTGTGGAACTATGGCAGAACTCCATCACAGGATGCTCAGGAAAACACAATACTTCATGGAGCAGCAGAAGCAGATCAATGCAGGGAACTAAGCAAATGAAAGCAGGGTCTTAATTTCTACAGCATGACTTCAAATGTCATTGTAGGTCCTTTCCAACTCAGGTTATTCTTATGGTTCTATGTTACAAGGTGCAAGTAAGAGTAAGTTATATTTTGGCCATGCTTACCTTCTGGATCAGAGTCTTCTACCATCACCCAGACTTTAAACACACAGTCTCTGCCAGTTGTTACCAGTATGAGAGAGTCATCTCCCAGTTCATCCATGTCACGAAAGCACATGTCTGTGATGTGGTTGTCATGGGGCGTGTTTATTCTGGTGTTCAGTACAAAGCTATAGGAAAAGAAAACAGAAGCTTGCCATTCTATTTAATTTGGAACCTGGGGAAGACTTCAGTTCAAGCTGATTCTGGAATGGGTAGGGAGAAGAGCAATCAAAGGAATTTCTAAATAAGACAGCTAAATGAACTATTTGCATTAACAGATCAGGTTTCCCTAATGGCTTCCATACAGTAGCCCAGCACCAAGAATTATCAGTAGACGAGCATCTCTGAAATACTCAGCCTGAACCCTGGGCAGTCTTTCCAGTACTTAAAAAAATCAGTAATGTGGTTGATCTGTGTAGTAGCTTTCTTCTGCATTGTTTCTTTAAGAAAATAATTTGTAGTCAAAATGTAATTTTTTTTAATAGGAAAATTAGGGAAAGACTATTAACCTAATGCATATGTTAGCTAAAGACAAAGACCAACAGTAAAATGATCATTTTCTGAACCTTCTGGTGAAGAACTAATCAATTAATGATGGATTACACAGAGGTGGGCAAACTATATGAGCTACAGAACCAATCTGTCAGGTCCATGAGTTTTAATACCAAGAAAATATGTGAATTTAAGTCCCATGGTTACAACAGCCTCTGACTGCTGTAAGTAAAACAGATCCAGAGCAATTATTTCCTGTGTGTATTCAGTGCAACTCTGTGCTGTGCTGCAGACGCTGTAGTGTGCATGGTAACTCTCCAGGTCTGGAAAAACCCAGCCTTTGCAAGACAACGTCTGTGCAGGGATTTGTGTGACTGACAGCTGGAAGGCCAGCTGTTATCATTACCTCTGTGTCTCTTCACTGTAGAACCACAGCTTCAGCTGTAGCTCGGGGTCAGTCACTTCTTCGCTCTCCTCCACCGTGGCCAGCCAGGTGCCCCGAGCGCTGAACGCGACCTTCACCAGGTCCGACTGCTTCAGGCCCGCCTGGTGGATGTACTGCCGCTGCACAATGTCCAGCTGCAAAGCAAGGCCACAGGGTATTCAAAATTCAGACAGAGCTGGAAGAGATACCACTCATGAAGCCACAGAGGAAGGATGTTCTGAGGGCTCCAGCTAGACCTGACTGGGCTGTGGCACGAAGAAGTATGCCAACATGTGGGGAAAGCAGAATTAGAGAATGTGCATTCCACAGTGATGCAAAGTGTAGAAAAGAATGAAAAATAATTTGAAGGTGGTTTACCTACAAATTTTTGACATTTAACAGGATAGCACATTGTTTTAGAGTACTTTTTTCAGTATCATTATTTAGATTTGCTTAGCACGTGAAGTCAGACATAAAGCCAAGAACATGTCAGCCTGGAACCCAGCCTTGTGGGATACCTGCAAGGTTTTTTTCCCACTTGCCTTATCAAGTCTTCCAATAAATCCTGATGCACAAGTTACCTGAGTGAGTAAGTTAAAGTTTTGGTATAAGTCCATCCAACTTACGCTGAACAACTGTTGGTCACTCTGGAGGGAATAGAACTGCAAGTGGCCTGGCTCTCCATTCAGGACCAAAGCTTTGGTTCTAGGATCAACCACTAGGCCAGTCTTGACATCCCTACCTGGAAACAAAATTCAAGTGACAAATGACCAAAGCTGTCAAGTGACACATTCCACCCTCTAAGTGGAAGACAAATTTTACTGCACTTACTTTTGATTAGCCCTTGAATACTTCTGGAAAACCTTAGGTTGCTGTTGATTATTGAAATTCCTGAAAGAGAAAGCAGACCAAGTCTTGCAAAAGGCACACATCTCATGGTGGGAAAGAACTGTAACCATCTGTACTGTAAATGTATCTTTTCCCAGTTTATGACACCAAGGTGGAAAGCCAAGTTACAGCAGTCACCAAGCAAATTCACAGAACTGATCAAAGTAAAAAGAACAAGAACTTGTTTTTTCAGATCACTAATGAAATTTTATGCAGTTCTTAGTTAATTCTTCCAAAATCAACAAAATAAAGCTCATACAGATTTGCATTTCCATTGAAGTGATACTTGGATGTGTTTTGGCTTACTGTTGTCTGTGTGCAGGGTGCAGCAGAGAACACCATCAGAGGACATGGAGATGCACTCGATAGGAGACCCCAAACGAGGCAGGAAATCCTTCTGGCATGAAGATTCATTGTGCCACTGGACTAGAACAGATTCAACTCCACCACTCAGCAACCTGGTTCCTTTTCCAGCAACAAAATACAGTTAAAAGGTTTTGCTTAAGGAGAAATAAAATCAGCAGCCTGTGTCTTTACAATGACAGATAGACATGAGTTTCTTAAAACTTTTTAAACTGTCACAAGTAAACAATAATACCAAGCGAATACACATAGACATGCTTCTCTTTATCTCCTGTTAAATTGCTAGAGAAACTTGGATTAAGTAACAGGAACTTGGGTCCACAGTGAAATTTAAGCAATGCTTTGGGAGTAGTAGATCCCATCACTTTCTGAATCAGCTGGATATTTGTGTGAGGATATGGCTGAATTGTTCTCCTGTGAAAAGTACTTTGCAGTACGAAACACCTTAAGAAGAATAGTTCAGATCACACAACTCAGATGGAAGTGTAGTATTTCTGACAGCAGGTCTGAGCTCAGAGACAGACTTGTTTTATATGGACGCAAGTAAAACTGGCAAGAACTCATCAGTAGCATTAATGAAACAGAAGGGGAGGAAGAGTGGAGGTGAGGGAGAAGAGGTAAGAAAAGGGGTTAGATTTTTCCTTCTACAACAAGAGGCAGATATTTGACATGATAAATGCCAATCAAAATGCGTATTAAAAAATAACTCCTTTAGTTTTTATTTCTGATCCTTCCTGGATACAATTAAAATTCTAGGAATTAACTTGTTAGTAAGTGGACAAACTTGGAGCTTCTACAGATTCTTCCTTGTCTGTTGCAACACTTCAATTTTGAGAAAGTTTTGTTTGTTTAATGGAGATTTTTGGGGTTTTTTGGTAGGGTTTTTTTTATTGCTTTGTTTTGGTTTTTATTTTTCTTTTACTCACCCTCCACAGAATAAGCCAGATCCATGACAATATCATGGTGCCAGTGCAGTGCGGAATATGTGTACGCTTTCCTGTCGTGGAAATTCCTCCTGTGTGGAGAGGAACAGAACAATTCTTTACTCACAACACCAACAACAGAGTAAACCAAAGGAAATATTGAACTGAATCGATTATATCATCCTATCCTCTAACTTCTAGACTAGTTTATCCTATGCTCAAGTGATGCAGAAGGAGGGAAGGAACCACACTGCAGGTTTTCAGAAGCCTCCTGGTCCACACCTCACATCTTAGATGTACTGAGCAACTCCACCCTGGAAGCAACTTAACCATGTAATGTTTTTAGTAATGTATTCCATTGATGTGCTCTCTCTAGGACTCTACTTGCCCATAAATAGTTATTTCAGCTGTTCTTACATTAACTTTTACACATAAGTTTAAATTTAATGCAGCATAACTTAACATTGGCATTTTTTTCCACCTGACATATACAATGCAGCACCGCAGGTTCACTGCTCATTCTGACTTCTGAAAATGGCAATGCTAAGGACAAATTAGACTGCTTTGCTCAGGTTTGACTTAATTCCTACAGTCAGAGGAGTTCATGGGATACAGAGTTAACCAAACTGCACATACCAGAGGCGAATCTTTCCATCAGCATGGCCAGTTGCAATGCAATCCTCCGCAGGATGGCACACGACACAACTGAAGCGATTGTCTCCTCCTTTTGTCTTCGGTGTACTCAAAGAAAACCTACAGAAGACAAGAAAGGAACTTTAATTGTAAGAGTTGTTTTTCTACAACAGATCTTCAAAAGGATCAGCCAGTGCACATAAAAAATAATTCTGATTAGAAAAATTAAATATTTTCAAGTTGTTACACGCACTCTCAAAAATAGTGACAGACTTATTTTCCTCTTGATTTCCTTAATTCTTCACCTTCAATCAAAGTGAAAGAGTTTTTGCTCCTGTCTTTCTCTCCCTCTCCTTTTCTCCTGCTTCCCTCCTGCTGCCTGGGCACTGCGCAAACGATGTCACTTGTTTCAGGTCAGCAACAACCTATGTATTTAACTGAAAAAAATACATTCCTGAGCTGCAAAGGTAAGGTACCACTGCCACTGATCTGCTCACTGTTCACTTCTACAGGAAGCTTTATATATAGTGAATACATCCCCTCCAGCAGAAAAACAAATATGAGACCATGTGTGCACACACCATGAGTTAAAAACCATTTAGGACATATCAGACTGAATGAATACCTGACATTTTCATTCCTATTCTTACCTGTTCAACAATTTCCGTTTAAAAAAATAAACTTGGAGATCCAGATCCTTCACTGATACCACATATGAATCCTGTTAAAGTAAAGCCATTTATGACATACAGATTATATTTTCACACAAGAAAAAAATAAAGCACATTTCACTACAAAATACTTTATTCTGGACACAACATATAAGTTGATGTTGAGTAAATACTTTCCCACTTTATAAGTGTCAAAGTTTTTGTTTTTTGTAATATTAAAAAAGTATAGTCCTTACGCTGATTTGTTTACTTCCAGTTCTGTTTCAGTACTGCTGTGCTTTGTACAAAGGCATAAACAGCACAGAGTTCATTTGAGAGAAAAAAAACAAAACCCAACCAACCAACACCCAGAGAAGAAAAAAACCCAGCGGTGAACATACTTCTCTTCCAAACGCAATTTGCTTCGTTGACGCACCCACACCATCCAGAACCACTGAGAGCTCCTTGCCTTCCAGATCTTGGCCTGCTCCTTTTGTCAGCTTAACTGAGACCAGCTGGAATGTATCTGACCAAAGAAAAAAAAAATCTGTCTGAAACCAACAGTAGTACTGAAGAACGAGGACCAGACAGTGGGTATCAGTGCAAGTGTAAGCAGAAGAATCCAAGTATTTGCTCTTGCTCTGAAGTAGCAATATATTATAGTACACAGTAAGGCCAAGCTGTGTTTATTGCAGACAAAATCCCTTTAAAAAACATCTAAGCATGCTGTGAATAGGACGAGTCCATTTATGGTAATAAACACCTAAGGTTACTGCCAAAGGTGGGAGAATAATCCCCAGCACTCATACCCAACTTCAGTAGTACAACCTGTACCTTGTGAGCACTGCTCAAAGATGAACTGCATCTATGAGACCACATCTAATGCAGTATATGCTTCAAAAACAAAGACAAGCACTCTTCTGACAAATACTGGAATGATAGATGTAACAGAACGAGAATGAAGGAGGTGCAAAATGCAGGACTACGGACATCTGCCACAGGATTTAAACAATACTTCACAATTAACATATTAAAGCCCATTCTTGCAGCACACCACTGGAACAGCAGCAGAGACACAGAATGACTGAGATGACATGGATGATGCTGCCTGTACTGTACCTCGTTCACCCTTCTTCGGAATGACAACAAACACTGAGTCCTCAGCACTAGCAAGCGTGTACAGTGCCAGAAGTTTGGATCCTACAGTGAAAGTCTGAAGAAAAAAAGAGAAGGAAATCAACAATTACTACATTTGTGTGTATGTCTTAAAAAATGTTCATGTATTAATTAAAATTCTCGATTCTAAGACAAATACATCTTTATTTTATCCAAGACTGATACAAATGTTAAAATAGTACTAATAAAATATGAGACATCAGATTTACTGAAAAGCCTCAGGGTATCTTATCCCTAATACAAAGCAGAAGGCATACCCAGAAATGAGTATTTAGCAGAAAATAATGTGGGCTGCTTACTCTTGCACACATTAAGCCATTTGATCAATTCCTATTGGCGTACCCCAAACTACAGAACATTTCCCAGAGCTACCCTGGACTCGAAACTGCGGCAGGTAGCAAAGTCAGTATGTCAGTACATCTCCCACCTTCCTCCCCAAAAGGATCTGCACCATTATCATCATCACACATTCTATTACTGCCATAATTAGATGGGTTTTAGGTTGTGTTCATAGTAGAACAACCCATCTCAGACTGATTTGTGTCCATTTTTGACATGCTCTTAAAGGGAATAACTCAACATACTTTAATGGGAATGCCATCCATGAAGTCCCACAGCTTAATGGTGCCATCGAGAGAGGAAGAATAGAGCTGAAGATAAAAAATCAAAAACAACTATATAAGTAACAGCAATATATCAAAGCCGGATTCTACATAAAATCACAACCATGATTCCAGATAACTGAACCATAAACAAACACAGGACAGAGACCAGCTCTGAGCTGCCTTCAAATAACATGCAAACATAACACTATTACTGAAGTTTGAAATGTACATTGTCACAAAGAGTGAATGCACAGATACCCACCATGTGAACATCTAATTTTGCACAGCTAATATGCAGATCAGTCCCTCTTGGTAAATAACTCTTGTTTATATCCAGACACCAAAAAAACCCAAGCAAACTAGGAGCAGAGAAGGCAGGCTGGGGGCAGAGGGAGCCACTGGGCAATTTAAAGGGATTTAGTCACATCTGCCTCACTACCAGCAGATACAGAAGGGCGAACACCAACCACAGTATTTCTGATCTTCCCACATGCTTCTTTTACTCTTTCAATCAATTTCAACCGGAAATCTTGCTGTATTTCCGTTTTGTTGTCATTCCATTCAAGTAGTGTAATCCACACGACATTTCACGTTTGTGTTTGTAGGAAACTGACATAGCTCTACCCTTCTTGTCAGATTTCAGCGAAACATCAGCTGGACCATGCCCTATTCACTGCCAGCCCCTTCCCAAACCCCAGCCAGCCCCGGGACAGCCCCCGCGGTGGCACATAAGGGCCAGGGGCGGCCCGGCCACCCCCAGCCGGACCTCCCCCCGCAAACCTGCATGTGGTTGTGCGGGTTGAGCTGGATGCCGGTCACCAGGTCGGCGTGGCCGCCCAGGAGCCGCAGGGTCTCCTCGGTGTTCACGCTGTGCACCTTCACGAAGTCCCCCGAGGCGTACAGCAGGTACCTGCAGGGGGGAAACGCTGTTACCCCGGCCCAAGGGGCCCGGCCGCCCCGCGGCAGCCGCAGGCCGCGGGGACACCGCCGGGCAGAGCCCCGCTCGGAGCTCAGGAGCCCCCCCGAGCGCGGCAGCCCCGGTCCCCCAGCCCACTTGCTTGGAGTCGGCGGAGAACACGGCCCTGGCGCCGCGCTGGCCGCCGCCGNCTGAAGAAATTCTTCTTAATGTCCAACCTGAACCTCCGCTGTCCTCCCGCCGGTTTCCTGGGAGCAGAGCCCGCCCCTCACCTGGCCACGGCCGCCCACCAGGTGGTTTGTACAGGGCGCTCCGCCCTTCATCAGTGCCCCTGCCGAGCGCCCCTCAGAGCGGGGAGCGGTGGAGACTGCGGCTGTCCTGCCCGTGCCCACTACCAGGGTTTTCGTCCGAAACCTCCCCGGCTGCTCTCCGCGGCCATTCCCGGGATGAAAGGCAGTGGGAGCGCTGGGCAGGGCTGCGCTGGCCCGTGAGGGGCTGTGCCGCTGTCACCCCCCCGCCAGCACTCCGGTCCCTCCTGGCCTCAGCGAGTCCTCTGCCTGGGTCTGGAATTGCGCTAGTCTGAAGAGAAAAATGCGTTAACTCCCTTGCTTAAGTGGGCAGAAAGGCTGAACAGAGGAAACCGATGGGTAAGCTTTGCTAAAACCCCCCTTGTTCGCCGACTTGAACGAGCTGTCCCAGTTTGCTTAGTTACTGAGCACATCGTGTTCTCGTATCTGGAGGAAAACCGCTGCCAGAAGCAATGCGAATGTCTGGAGTACACCGTGATTTATGGTGTCTGCGCCCTTCAGTGGTGCTCCGGAATAGCAATTGCAGTTCTTGCACAGCTGTGTAGTTTTGGCTTGAAGGTATCTCTGGTATGCCTGTAATTGGTTTTTAAACAGCCGCCCTTCACAGACAATAACAGGGACAGGTGCGTTATGAGCGGTGGTTGTGATCCTCCCGCTGGCAGCTCCGTCCTTTTCTTCCCCGCTGCCTGAATCCTAGTTCGCAGGTTAAGTGAGGATTGTGCAGGGACAGTAGCACACACCGTGGAGTACTGTGGTCATAGGGAGCTGGGGATGGGTGCGAGAGAGCACAGTGCACCCAGAAACCTGGCTGCCAATCTCAGATGCTTTGGCAACTAAAGAGTGCACTCTCTCCGGAGCTGAGAGCACAATTTACAGGTGCTGCCTAAATTGCAGTTGGGTGCAACAGCTGTGTCGTGCTCTCACTCTGATTGATATTTTAGCCCCAAAGGCAGATGCAACCTAGTGCTCCTCCTGTATGGGACAGTACATTGTGTCCAGATGCTGAGCCACAGACACTTAGTAGACCCAGAGTTCTGTCGAAAGGGGAAAAAACTGAGATATCCAGGAAAAGCCAGCCCTTTTAATCCACATTATGATGTGAATGGGACTCTTTTGTCATGTCTGCACTAAATGTAGTCAGGTCTTGTTAAAACACAGGAACTTGGCATACTTATCCTTCCCCTTGATAAGGGAGAAAGGTACCTTGTGCATCTTAAGGCGTGTTTTTGTGATGCACGTTTATTTTTATCATTTTAGGAAATCTGCCCTAAGCTTTGAAGCTGATAAACCATGTAAAGATCAAGACTATCCTCAAACATATATCCTAGGCAGGAGCACAGAGTGATAAAGCAAACCACATACTGCCAGCACCAGTGCAGAGCACTGTTCTCCCACAGCACAGCCACTGCTTTCAGCACTGGCTTTCTCTCCTTCCAGCAGCACAATTAATTAGATTTTCCTTCCCACATTTCAGCAGAAAACCCAGTAATGCACCACAATTAATGTGATTTCAGTATCAGAAGACCACTCATTAGTTGTTATATACAGGGATTTTTCAACTGTAGATGCTCTGTGTAACTGTTCCAAGTAATGCTACCCAAAGTTTTTAGTAGTGATATTCTAAATATGGAACGTTTGTGTGAATTAGATTGGGTCACTATGGCAGAGTTTAAAAGGCTTTTGTATTCCAAGTTAAAATGGTTGCCATAAATTTGTTAGGAAAAAATGAATATTAATTGTAAATGATAATATATCATATAGAATTATTAATAAATAATAAACACACACACGGTGTGTTTTTAAAAAAAACTTTTTTTTTTAGATGCACTCAGCCTTTTAATTCATTGTCATAACCTATATTTTAAGTGTGGTTTGATGCACAGGTGTATAAAGAACCAAAAGTTACCTGTACCAGTTTTTGGGAGTTGAGGTAGTAGAAGATACTGAAGGTATCTGGTTTGTGTATTCAATGGAGAAAGGAGCAAAACTAATCTAACCTGTTGTTTGATTTTATTTGTTTGAAGTGGTGGCCTTGTATGCTTTTTCTAATTTATTTGTTTAAATTTACATTTCCAGTATACAGAATTCAGAGGTTTGTCTGCAGAAAGGTGCTTTTGTCTTTCCCAAAGTAGTGACTTCATTCAATAAGGATTCTAGTGCATTCAGTTGATGGTTGTTTAGGAGGAATTAATCAATAGAATGTAATTGTAAGTACTACAAGGTGTATCTTTTCAAATTTTTGAAAAAAAAAAAGTATTGCAATGAATTGAGCAAATAGCTCATGGATCATAGCAAATAGTATTGGCCAAAGATTTGTTTGCCTTTAGAATTCACTGTGTGATTGTGCAAGTAATTACAAGTAAGCTGGTTGGAGAGGATGCAGCTGTAGTTCAGAAACATCTATTTTTAATGTTGTAAATAAAAATAGAATAACTTTTAATATGTTACAAACTTAGATGGAATTCCTTCCAGGGGTAGGATACCAAGAGGTAAGTTCTTTCTAAACAAGTGTTACTAGTTAGGTTTATGTACTCTGCCTAGTCTGTAAACTTCTGAACTGTCCCAACACTTGTGAAATCCCATGTGAATAATACAGTGTAAGAGTCACCATTGCTGTGACTCCAAGGAAGCAGAATGACTGTCCTTGAGGAAGGGCATGGTACACTACAGTACCACTGCCATTCATGAGGTCAGTAGTTCAACACAGGGCAGATATCTGATTTAAAATGCTAACTACATTTTATATTTGACTTGCTTTTCAGCAGGTTTCTTACTTTCCTGTAGCCTATTTGATCTCAGCCTTGCTCCTGGATAGACTATCCAGCTCCTGCGTCCCTGTCTGGAGCCTGGGAGCTGTGATCATCACTCCCCACACTCTGCTTTCACACTGGGATGCTGGCTGGCCAGCATTTCAGCACGGGGCAATGGATCTGGTACATTTCAAAATCTGTTCTGTTTGTAACCCCCACAGCTGGCCTAGAACGTCTTTTTGTCTTCCATTTAGTGCCCTTCTCAACCAGCTTGTGGCTGCAAAGAGGGTTCTGAAACACACGCATTGAAGTATTCTCTAAGGAAATGAGGGATAAAAAAGGCTGCTTGTTTAATAATGCCTTCGTTTAGGAGGTGATGTGGCTGACTCAAATAAATGATTACTAATTTGCCTAAGTAAACTTAACACAATGTATTCCTGTGTTGACTCCTGTTCAGGGGATACATCTATTTGGAGGGAAATTACACTGTTTTCTTTGTGGTACACAAAAATTAACATCTCCTTCGCTGAAAGAAAAATTAGCGTGACCGAGATGAGAACGGAGTGTGCGGCGGGAAGGCGTGGCGCGCGGGGAGGGGAGGCTTGGCTTATGGAGGGATGCTGCTCAGAGTATCTCATTGTAGTAACGAGTCAAAGCCGCCGTCGGCACTAGAGGGTGCTGGAAGAACGACTGCAACGCGAACAGCTCCGTGTTCGAAGCGCAGAACCCCGGAAAGGGGAGCTCGCCAAAGGCGTGCTGCCCCTCAGAGCTCTGTTCTCACCCAGCCTTGCCATAGACAGCGCGCTGGTGTTCTATTGAATCCTCTGCTGCCAGAGGGAGGGCCGGCACCTTGGAAGCACTCTGTGGTGCGACATTGTTTCCTTAGCAGTGCTCAACAGGTGATGGCAAAACAAATGTAAACGTTGCAATCGCTTTTTGAAAGAAGTTTTGGTTTGAAACATCTCTAAATAGGGGAACTAAGCATATGATGAGAATGAGTAGAGGTAAACTTAATAAATGGAAATTTGAATCTTGATAGTGATTCTGAAGTTGGTCTACAGAATTATTTTACGTCTGTATGTTTTGGTGTCTGATAAACTGTGAAAGAGTAAACAGTATAGTTTCAGTTTAATTTAAATAGTTAATTTAACAAGTATTTTTTTCTTTTGAAGATTGTTAGACTGTTTAATACTACAGAGTTCTTGATTATAATGTCATTCCATACTAGTTTAATTTTAGAAGTTCTTTAAGTGCTCTGAAAATATTGGCCAATAATTACTGAAGTTGATTTAGTTTGACGATAGAGCTGTTTGGAATCTTTCTTACCAACATTTTAAGGTAAGGAGATATCAGTTACCTAGTAAGGAGGTAATGACACAGTGAGAAGCCTTGCAAGTAAATAAAATGGATATTTCATATGAGAATTTGACAACATGAATTCCACTGAAATTTCTTCCCATTTCATTAATTCCTTTTTTTTTTTTTTTTTATGGTAAAAAGGGAATAGGATTTGTTTTCTGACCATTTCTAGTAGTTAGAATAGAAAAAACACTGTAACATATGACAGCAGAAGCCCACTTTGAGGTGGTGTGAATGTACTTGACCTTTTCTTCATTCATTGGATTGTGCCTTTCCCTTTGGAAAGGGCCTTTTGTGGAGACTTGGTACCAACTGACCTCTATGCTAGCACAACTGTGCTTTGGTATCCAGGCTGTGAATAGTCTTCGAGCCTTGCTATGCGAACTCTGTATGGTCCTGTCTATGTGCTGTCCCAGATGGTGGTTGGTACCAGCTGTGCATCAAATGCATTTTCTGCATCTGTGTGTGCCTTACAGCAAGGCAGTCACTGAGGAGTCAGGGTTTTGACTGGAGAAACAAGTGCCTGCTAGGTAAAGTGCCAAGGGTCTTCCAGATTACCCCAACAGACAAAGTAGAGACAGTTGATCCATGTGCATTTTACACCACATTTTCCTCATTGAAAAGCAGAGATGATGTCTTGTACACATCTGTCATGGCAATGCCAATCAAATCCCATCACTATTAACTGCTTATTAATACCAGCCAGGTGTAGAGGTGTGATGCTGATTTTGTATTCTGGTGTATCTTCTCTATTCTGGTAAAGAAAAGAAGCTCTGAAATAAATGATAATAAGTATTTCCTAATTAGCTGTGACACTTAAAGACTTTAAGTTACTTTATCAATAAGGCATTGGCTACTGCTGGATACCTTTTGCTTTCCACAAAAAACACAAATGGAGCAACTCATAACAGCTGAAACAGATGTTGAGTATTCAAAAGATAACCCGAGAATCAAAACAGAGCCTGCACCTCTAACTTCCTTCTGAACTGAAACTGTTCAGTGCAAAGACTCTGCCATAAAAAGACAGACATACTCTAAGTATATCTTATTGTATGTGGAGGTCTTTCTTCACGGGTTTGTTCTTTAAGCTGTGGCTGTCAGTAAGCAAGAATAGAGTTTAAGGGGAGCAGAGCTAAAATGGGACTCAATCTTATTTGCATCAAGCAGCTGCTGAATATTTAGTGTCCACTGTCCCATGTCTTTAAAGATTTTTTTTTCCCTTACCAGTAGCAGGGGAGACAAAGCTTTGTTCAGCTAGGGAAGGTAAGTGCTGCAATAGTTACAAAAAGATTCTGGCTTAAAAGGAGGGACTCTCAGTCTCTTAAAAGCTTTATGCCTGTAGTCTAACAAATGTTCACAGCCTCTCCTGTGATACAAACCAGCTGTAACCATGCATTACTGTGTGTAAACAATGTTCTCTTGCTGTAAGTGTTTCCAACAACAAAGCAGGACGTACAAACTTTACTGTTCTCTTCTCAACTTGTGTTAATTCCCTACTACTGACAATCACCTTATTTTTAAAAATCCTGTCCCATTCTTGAGGCCAGCAAGAGCAGGGGCCAGCACTGCATTGCATGCCAGCTGGGATTGCATGCCCAGTGACGGGCTGAAAGCTGGCCTAAGAGACTGGGGTCTTGGTGCAGCTTTTAGTGTCTTTGGGAAAAGTCTCACTGCAAAATCTTTGAACTCGTGGAAACAATGTACTTTTAATGCATTAGTTCATCAGGATAACCACAGCCCTACTTTTCAAGAAGGACTTCATCAAGCAGGCATAGACTCTTCTTTTTTTTCTTGTGTTTCATTAATTAAAACATTCCTTACTGGAGGTGGTTATCTTTAATGGTAGTTACCTTCTTCTCTCAGAGAGCTCTGAGAGGAGCCTCAAGGGTTCACAGATCAGAGTTACTGATATGTCAGGACTGGTGGGTGTCCTAAGTAATGTAATATAATAGCTCAAGTAAACATCCACTTTCCCTTTTCTGATGCTGCAGCTAGCAGGGTTACTTGTTTTTTTTCTTCTCATAGATCTATTTTTTACAATAAATGTACCCTCTACTTTTCCCCTGCATTTTGCACCAATGCCTTGGCATTTGTGGCATCTGTTTGACACAAAGGGGCTGATTCTGAAGGGTGGGTGCCCTTTACTATTCACATGTCTCCTCTGAGATAAACTATGCCAACAGAACTCTAGTTTACAAGTGTGTTCAAACTGAGGTAAAATTAATTTCCCAAATTATTTCCAAGCACCAAGTCCAGATGCCTATTGTTAATGTTTGGATTTTTCTCTTGCAGCAGCTGCAGAGTTTATTTATTTATTTATTTTTTTTTCAGACAGTTGTATTGAGTTTCATAGCAGGGAAAACTGTTTTGTTGCCAAATGGTTGTTACCATGATTTCTACTGAAAGAAGGATTTTGGAGGGGAGAGTGAGTCCAAATGTGCTGTTTATTTCAGAGTTGTGTGGTATCTTTTAATGCATAACGTTTTTAGTAGTCTGGGTAAATGCTGCTGCTTTAGCTAACAGGAAAAACCAACATAAACCATGATGTATTCTGAGCTGGGCTTTGAAACTGTTGAAACAACAGTCAGTCATAATGGAATAGCTTTGTATTGTAAGGCCTATTGAATTGACAAGCATAAATTAACAGGAGATCATCTCCTAGCTTGCATGCAAGTAACAGGTGTGTGAAGTGTGGTTTAGGCATTATATCCTCCAAATTCTGTCTTCCCTAACCCACACATGGCTGCTTACTTGCAGTGCTGCATACCTGCTCTTAACATTCTTAATCCACAGGCACCAATTCTACCTAAGGATCTTCTAAAAAGATATGCACATCTGTTAAATCCTTTACATGCCTTTTCCCAAAGTTTACTGGAACTTGGTAGCTGGTGGAGCGAGGATTGCCTTTGGGTTTGGGCTCATGTTGCCTTTAGCAATTGTTGACATAATTCATGTTGCTAATGTTCTGTAGCTTTTATTAGGGTGGTTTTTTTTCTGGAGGCTGCATGTTCTACTGGCACAGTGTGCTCCAGATCCACACAGTGCACCTGGAGGGCTCTGGCAGAGTGAGAGCTCATAGTATTGAACTGCAGCTGATTTTGTGGCTTAGAAAGAAGTTATTGCTCCAGTGAACTAATAAGGGTGGCACCATGTTTTTGGAGGCAGCAATAGCAATGTCTTTGCTGTCTTCAAATGATGGCAGGTCTTATTGAAGGATCCCAGCATAAGCAGTTCCATGAACTTCTGGACTTGTTTCATGCTATCCCTGAAATGCATTCTTGGATTACTTTAGTGTTGTTCATGAACACTAAATCAGTCTTGTGTTCTAAATTATGCTTAAGTATAGTTTTGCTCTTTTTCTGTTGGACTAATAAGTCTTTTTATGAATAAGCACTTTAGGTTGTATTGTTTTAGGGCACCTTTGTAAGTTTATGCCAATTTAAATTCTTTATATATTGAGGTAAAAGTAATCTTAATCTGATTACCCTAGGTGTCTAAACTTGTTATTTCTGTGAGAGAGAATCTTACTGAGATACCTGTTCTTCTAAATACTTACCCAAAGTGATTTTTGTTGCAATCATTTGCTTATTTGTCTTGTTTCCATTTCTTTTTTCCTTTAATGTAAATGCCTCCTCCTATCTTAACTATGTATTTAATTCATGGCTTGCTGTGGGTAAGTTAACACATCCTGGAGCTATTAGGATTTCTATGTCAGATTTCAGTTTGGCCTTATTACTTCAAGTTCTATTCTACCCTCTTTGAAGGTAATTAGTATAAATTCTTGTGGTATGCTCTGTGTAGTTTCACTTCTAGATTCACAGTTGCCTTTCACTGTCTTCAGTGCTATTCTGCTTGTAAACTGCAGCAAATCTGTTAAATGTGTTTCAGGTGTGCTTTGTTTTTGTTTGTTTTTTGGTTTTTTTTCAAGCTGAGTGTGTTTACTGTGCTACTACTATACTTTCCCTGCTTAACATACTATTCTTTTTCAAATTGCTTTCTTCCAAATTTCAAATCTTTCAGTAGTTTCTTGATCAGTATCAGAGGTAAATAAACTGCCACACCCTAGAAATTTCCTCTGTCTCTGAAGAAAAATGTCCCCAGCACGGTCCACAGGCTGGTGTATGTTGTGTCCTGCTGTTCTGCTGCCATTATAGGTAGGTGCCTAGGGAGCTAATGCCCTTTAATTTCAGCAAGCTCCTGCCATGTGACCACTTCTATCGGCCAGATTGACATACCACACAGGTATTTCCCATCTCAGGGATGAATAAATAAGATTGTATTTGACATTTGTGGATAAATATTTGGCCTCCACTCTTCCCTGAAACTTGCAGGTGTCATAATTTAGGAGAACTCATGGTTACTGGCTGTGAAAGGCTGGACAGAGCTCCTGCCAGAGCCATGAAAATCTTCTCTTTTGTCAGCCAGCAGCCAGGCTGTTGAGCAATTTCAGACCCTCCCTTCCCACAGAGACTGAGTATTTTGTTACTGCAGTGCTTCCAGGCACTCCTGCATGAGGAGGAGAGAAAGCCATCGAAAACATTTTGGTCTCTTACATGATGGTTGCTACAGGAGGAACTGCAGAATTTGGCTGGCAGGGCAGAGTTTGATAAGCACTGAGTCTTTCTATAAAACAGATAGTTTGTTAGCCAGTTGATTACTTCTGTGAAGCCTGTGCTGCTCAGTAATTATCAGGGCTGAGGAGCAGGACCAAAGGTTATAGTTTGCAGGTTAAATAATCCTGTCTTAAAGGATGTGCAGCTTTTTGAAATACTCAAAATAATCTAGGCTGTCAAAGTGAAATAGCAAAGGTATCAGCAACTGACTTTTTTGGCTGAATTTTCTTCCTCTGTTGAGCAATAAGGTCTGTAGACAAAAAAAAAAAATATAATTCTGAGAGCCCCACAAGAGAGTGGCTGCCAAATACAACAAAGGTTTCCTGTGCAATTCTAGAGAGCCAGGCTTCAGTCAGCCTTATGGCAATTGCTGGAATTTGCTTACCTCTGCATTTTGTTTGACTGGGTATCCTTCAGACCCACAGGGGTAACCAGTTTTAATTCTGTGAATTATGAATTTTCAATTTAGATGGAAATAAAATGCAAATAGTGTTAGAGAAAACCATATTAAATGGTTTCAGCAAAATATGTGGTTTACTTTTTCTTGTGTGCTGCCATTTATTACTAAGAGACCACAAGCACAAGAACTCTCATACTGTTGTATTTATAAACCATTTCCATGGGCAGTGCTGCAGGTTCTTCCTGTTTGGTGTTACTTGAAGCCAATTGAATGTTAACTGCTGCAAGGTGATTTCTGGGTATCGCTATTTTATGATGTTCTAACAAGAAATATTTTGTTCCCCACTAGCAGACCTTTCTAGCTGGCTCTGCTGGGTGTGTTTCTGGCAGCAGCTGCTTCGTTGTGTCATTTTCCTTGTTTTTCTCTTCCTGGGGTACGTGTGTTGTTGTAAGAAAGACTTCTCAGCTGCTTATCCCCTGTGTTGTGGGTATAAGTATCCCGTGGGTTTGTGCAGGAGTTGTGGTTGAGATATACGTGTGTGGAAGAAACTGACATGTAGGACAGAATGTCACAGGGCTTTCATATTTATTCCAAACTCTTCTGTTTGATATGGACTCATCAAAAAAAATATTTTCTCTGCAGCATACTGTCTTCAGTTGTAAGCTAGGCTATTTGCTGCCTGGGAAGTCCAAGGGAAATAAATGTTTAATGCTTACTTTGTCACACTTTAGATTAAACAGCCCTTCAGTGTAGACCCTCCTTTGACCCAGGATGCCCTGATGTCAAAAACACAGTCACATGAAACTAAATTGGAATAATCTTGAAACAAAATCACTGAAGCTTTAATTTCCTTTTTTATTTGCGGATGCATATGGAATAATAATCTTGCTTCATAATTTCAAGCTGAAAGATAGCTTTTCACATCTATCAAGATTTTCCTTCAAATGCATTTAATCTTTTATGCTTGATTCCTAAGAGGCCCATTAATATTAGGAACAGGGGAATGAAAAAGGACTTCTTCAAGGACGGAGGAAAAATTTTTTTTAATTGATTAGTTTTTTGTCTTTGTGTGACTTTGAAAGCTAGAGGACAGCTGAGTTTTCCAGTAGCAAAAGAAGCAGGAGGCACATACCAAAAATACAGGAGGCAGCACAGGAGAGTCAAGACAATGAAGCAAAGTAGTATGAAAATAGAAATATCAAGTTTTTCTTTTAACAATGTTGAAAAGGCAGTAAGTGAACAGAGCATATATTAAGTGAGGGGACAAATCTCAGTGTGATGTTACAGCTTTCTGACTTGTTAAGCACACCAGGAATTTGTAGAAAAGAAGGAAAGACAACGTTCAAAGCTGAATGTTGTGAACTATAATTAGTTTGAAAAGGCAAGTCCCCACATTGAAAATTTCAGACTTAGCAAAGAGGAGAGTCTTTCCCTTTGTGCCTCATATGAAAGGATCTGAGAAGACTTAGATCAGGAGGCAGAAGAGATATTTATGGAATGTCAACAGCATATCAAGAAGCAGTTTGTACTTGTACTTGTGGTGGAGGACCAGCAGAAGTAGAAAGGACTTAGAAGGGCATGAAACTGAATTACTTTCATTTGACCTTTTTTTTTGTGGATGGTCACTAGCTTGGAGTTCTGGAAATGTGAGGAGCCAGTTGAACAGATGCCGTAGTGCTGACTGTGTGTGCTGTGCGGGTGAAATCAGAGATCCTGCTTTTCACCATCCTCTCCCTCTTCATTAGCCATAAAATTACATGTAGTCTCAAAGAAGAAAACTTTTAAACAGGGCAAACTGCTAGCCTGATTTTTCACAAAATAACAAAATGAACTCATTTGTGGCAGCAAAAAGAGAGGCCTTTTTTTATCAGGGGCTTTATATCCCCCTCGAAGGTTTTTCACTAGCAGTCTTAGTACAGCACCAAGTATGAACATCTAACTTTTCAGTTTGCACAGAATAATCACAGAATTGCATGCAATCACACTGCAATTCTATCAAAATGGACAAATTGCCTAAGTACTTAAGGTCTGTTTACCTTGAACAGGATAACAGAGGGACATTTTTAGAGGTTTATTTCTATATTCCTTGTGAATGATGCAATGTGCATAGAGTGAAGTGAACTCACTTGAGGGGAGCTTGGTGATAGGACTTTTTCTTTTTTTAGGACTTTCAATATCATGCAGTCTGGAGGAAACCAGCTCTTTTGGTTTGAGGATAATTTGAAAAGCATCTGTTTTCAAATGCTTTCATTAGGTCATTCCATTAGAAGTGGAAGTGCTGCAAATATATTTGATGGGAATTATGCAGTGGAAAAAGAATGCAGTTGAATTTTATCTCTAAAATGGCTTTGTATTTCAAAGTTTATAAAACTGAGCATGTCATGCAAGTTTGAAAGTGTCAAGATCAAACTGTAAGTGGACTTGGTAATTGCATCTTCATTTCTGATGTAAAAGTGGCATTTTGATGAGCACTTTTGTTACTCAGTTTAAATTATTTCATGTGGAACTCACTCTTGTATTAAATTAGAATTTTACCTGGAACTCATATGGCTTGAGACTATACATTTGCTTGAGACTAATGTTAGATGTGCAATGAGATGGTACCTTGAGGTGTGTTTTTAAAGTGATTTTGATTGTGATACTGAGGCCATTCTATTCTTTGAGAGCAACTTTCATAGCTGGAGCCTTCTATGCTGACTTGTTGAATGTGAGTGTACCCATGTACCCCCAGAGCTGAGGAAGTCCTGGTGCCAGTGTCAGAACTGGAGCATTCTCTTGCAGCAGACCTGCAAAGAGGAGACAGAGACAGGTGATTAAACACCACCTGCAGAGGGTATTGCCAAGGTCTGCAGACAGCTGAGACCGGCATCTTGATTAATGAGGAAAAGATTTTACACAGAGAAGGTATTCTGGGTCTCTGCATCAAAGGGTCATGTCAAATAATGCCTTTTTCTGCCATGTAGATAGAAACATCTGTCATTGGTGCAGCACATGAGAACAGGCTGGGGCAAATGGTGAT
>VYZP01008580.1:0-17254 GCA_013400635.1 Hypocryptadius cinnamomeus | reverse complement strand
TTTCTATTGGCTTCCATTTGATTAAAGGAAGCTGCTTCCCTATAGAAGCAAAGTAGAACAATTCCTTAGAGTATTACAGCACCATGTTCTGTGCCTGCGACCACACAAGGATTCAAAAGAAGAATGATACAGTGTTCTTTTCAGAATAACAGATTATCTAACTTTGAGTAATGACTATTTAGTGAAGATTTCTATTATTTCCATTTTCTAAAGCTCTATGCATAATTATCATAACAGTTGTCTTTTCAAGATAAATTTAGTTTTGAAACTGGTTTTCTATCACTGGCACTATTTATACTCTCTGGATAAAGGAGATAAAGTTGCAAGTATAAAAAGCCAGCCATTAACCATTTAAATAACTGTCTTAAACTTCCACAATTTTGCAGAGGGGGGATTAAAAAAACAGTGAAAACAACACAAGTGTTCAGCTCTCTAATTTGCTAAAGAGGCCTCAGCTCTCAGGAGTGTTTGCAGTGTACAGGCATGAAACTTACTTTAGGATCCAGAAACTTAGAGCTAAGATAAGAATGCAGCAGAATATGAAAATAACGAGCCTTTTGTTCCTCTTCATTCTCCAGTGCACATATCAGATTTTGAATTTAGAAAACCCTAAAAGCACAACAAAGTCTACGCACAGTAAGGATATTTCATTACTCTACTATAGGACAGGAGGAAAAATACTATAGCTAGGGAATCAGTGATATGAAGGTTGCCAAAACTACTGGAAGACTTCACATTGTATAGTACAGAACAAAATCAAACCTATACAATGAAATTCTGTAAATTAAGTAGATTTAAAAAGCCCAAAAACCACCATCTAAGTAAACAAAACTATTTATTTACAGAATAAACTATAGGTAGCATGTGGTGCCAAGGAAACAGAGTCAAAATTTGTGAGACTGAAATAGCCTAATGTTTAGGGATTAGGTCTAAGAAATTTCTGACTGTGGCAATCTAGAAAAAGAAAGCCCTTACATGTTTACTTTCATATTGCATCTCAAGAATCTAGCATTAGAAAGTGTCAAAGCTGACAAATGCAAATTATTTTCCATCTTAAACTTGACAGTATTTACCTTTATAAATGGTGCAATGGAAAACACAGTGCTGTGAGGATTAATGTGAGCCAGGTCTGGAAGGTGCTCAAGAATCTGGCTGTCATAAGACACGAACTTCTTTCATCCAGAGAATTTCCTACATGCCCTTCATATGTGACAAGGTCGCCAAATATTTCATTATAATATCTGTGTAAGGCTTATTTTAAAAACTTAGTGTATGCAGAAACAATAAATAACAAATTCTGAACTTCCAGTAAAAATGTAATTTTTAAAAATTTTGTGTTACAAACTATTGTTTGCAAGGCTTGACTGCCTTTATTTAATATGGTCTGCTTACTGTATAAAATGCAGTGAACAGTTTAGCTGAGTAATACGGCATTTTTGTGGCTATGATTTTAACTAGTTAAGCCATGGAAATAGATGACAGCTACTTTATTTTTAATCTTACTGTCGGAGAAAAGCTGTAAACTTTTTCCTTCCAGAAATAATCCACAAACTGATTGCTGTCAACTGCTTGCTGGAGGGAAAGTCTGTCAACCAAGGAGGGTGGAGACAGGAGAGACAAGCTCCCTCTTTCCATGTGTAAATACCTTTCCACAAAAAATGGAAGCAGAATCTTATAGAATCTTTGTAAATTAGGGATCTATTCTGTGTGAACCTTTAAAAAAATGTTCTTTATAGTATCCAACACTTTTATTCAGGAAAAAACTATGTCTGACTAGACTTTGTTATCAAAGAGACATGATGTTATTCAAATGTTCTGAATGAAACCCTGTGTCTTTGTTCCTTAAAAATGGAAGCATATCTTGTAAGAGCTGATTCTGGATTCTGAGGGATATAGTCTGCCCTTTATAAACTTCAAACACATTTATACCAAAATTCAAACTTAGCAGATTTCTAGGTCTGCAATATATTGGTCCTATACCATTAATTTGCAGAATACCTACCTGCCTTCAGAGGGTGTAATGAAGATCATTAGTATCTACAAGGAGTTTTTTACCTTGTAAACACTATATAAATGCTAAATTATGACAAGGACAGAAGTAGCCTAGTTTATCTCCATCAAGAAGCTGAAATGTTTTGCTTGTATTTGAATTACCTTATTAATTCATGTCTAAAACTCAGTATCTCTATTAACTGATACTTTGCCATTTATCAAAATAATCTGTAACCCTACCATCTCACTTCAATTTTTTTTTCAGATAATCACTAAGATCCCATTGTATATAAGTACAACTTCAGAACACATTTTTCTGTTGCCAATAGAAAAAAGTCTACTGTTAGCTGTTTACAAAAAGGTAAGCACATTTTTTTACCTCTCTGAACAGTTTTCTTTACTTGCAGAAACTTAAATGACACAAAATGGTTGGTTAGCAATCTGGAGAATTGTAGTAGGAAAAAATATTAAATAATTTTCTCCATTGTTCTGCAGGTAATGTGTAACATTTTACTTAATAACTATACCTGCCCCTTTATAACCTCAGTTAAAAAGGATTTGCTCTGCCTTTCCAAGTAAACAGATGTACAGTGTTAGCAGGAAATTATGGACAACAACAAAAAGAAGAAAAACTAAAGCAATTATTTTTCTGAAATTCAGATGATGAGTATATATGCATTTATATTGATTTTGGAAATAAAAGTAAAGCCTAGAGCTGCATACTTGCACAAGTGCCCATTCACAATTTTTCAATTCCCACCTGTTCACTGCAGCTTAGATGCCAAGAGTCATTTCTCTCCTAATTCTGGAGGCCTTAGCATCACACAGAGAAGCAAAAATCTCACATTTTTGTGATGGAGTTACTACAGTATGTGAATTCAGAATCAAACTGCAAAGACTAGATTGCTTCTCAAAATCAGTGTCAAGGTACTAAGTTGTAAGTACAATTAGCTCATCACTGTCCCTAGGACACCATATCCTCATTTCAAGGTGGAGAAAAAAGAGAATCATCATTTTCAGTGTTTTAAGTGCTATCTTTGCAGTATTCTGTAAATGGAAAGCCATTTGATTGTAAAGTTCCTTTTCATCACTCTTCTATTTGCGCACAAAACCAAAATACATCTTTTTTAGCTAAAAGCAAAAGTATCGGTCACTTGCTAAAGAAACAGAAAACTCCTTATCGTCAAGCAATATTGAATAAATTTTCCTGCAGCAAAACAGCTTGATCCTAGATCAAACTTAAATAATTTGAGCCTAAACACAGAGCACTGAGTCTCACCCTAGAAATCTTAAGCATTGCTTGCAATGAGGGTAATTCAGTGTCTTTTCTCACTGCTGCTGGCAAAAGCAGGTGAGTGTGAATAGCGAGAGAAAATATGGAATATTGAAGCAATTTTTCTCAAAACATTTTTTTGCTATTTGAAGGAAACATAAAAAAAGCCCTTGCATGTTTTAACATAAGGTTCACAGTTTCTTCACCTGAATGGAAGGCCATTTGGCATCAAAAACGTCAGCTGTAGAGCAATTAATTCACCTGTATTTTGCAACCAATTTCAAGATTACATGTATCAAATTCCCCATAACTATAACAAGCCCAGAGGTTCATTTGACCTATTAAAAATGAGGTGGAGAAATAAATCTAATGCAAAAAAATGCAGTGCCTATATGACGTAAAATAGTATCTTCTCTGTGTTAAACATATGGTATGAGTAACTCACAGTTATACACTCAAACACAGACAGGCAACTGTCACTTGATGCACGTGTGTACCCACACATGCCAGTGCTATTAAACCAGAGCAAGGAAAGATGGTGAAGAGGTATTTTTGTCTGTTAATTTTCCTGGTCACACAGCAGCAGTAAAATTATTACTGATGTTACTAACTATTATTACTAACAATTACGTTATTATTAATGAAGCATGAAAGTGAGGTGAAATGGAAAGTAGTGGAATTGCTGGGCTCAAAGGATTGTGATCAGTGCTACAAAATTCAGCTGGGAACATTACTAATTGTGCACCCCTGTTGATATTGGGGCCATTTCCCTTAAAGACCAGAATAATGGGACTGAGGGCACCCTCAGCAAGTTGGAGAGTGTGTGAAATAAGGAGCAGTTGTGCTGCTGTTAAGTGGGACCTCAGCAGGCTGGAGAAATAAAGTTGAGCAAAAGGAAATACAAATTCTTCACCCAGAGAGAAACAACTTTGTGGACTGGTAAAAGTCTTAGGGCCAACCAGGGGGAAAGAACTGGGCACTAAAGGATAGGGAATGTCCTGGTGGGCAAGTTAAACATGAATCAGCAAAGTTCACATGTAGCAATGAAAGTCAACATTTTCTGTGTTAGGAAAAACAGTGCCAGCAGGCTGAGAGAGACGATCCTTCCCCTCAGCACAAGTGAGGTCACATCTGGAATATTGTCTCCTATTCTGGGCTCCCCAGTACAGAACAGACATGGACATACTGGTGTACATCCAGTATGCACATCCAGGACACAGAGAAGATGTGGGGTTTGGAGCATCTGCCATTTGAAGAAAGGCAGGGAGAGCTGAATTACTTTATCCTGGAGAAGGCTCAGGAGGGATCTTAATCAGTATTTATAAATGCTTAGTGGGAGGGAGAAGCCAATCCTTTTAAAAGCAAATATTATGAGAAAGAATATTCAAAATCCACTCTCTCCAGATTTCAGTAAGGAGTTTGATATGGTATCACCCTGCATTTATTTACTGAGTTGGAATACAAGCCTAATACAAAAATAAAGTTGATATAAAGGTGACTAATGGTAACATATTGAATGGTCTTCTTTAAAATCATTCTTCACACTCATCTTGCTACATGTCTGTAAACATGGTGAAAAGCAGAGGTGTTTTGATAAAAACTGGTTACAGGAAGCCCTCTTGATACAGGGGAGGTTCTTGCTAACTTACAGAAGAAATTGGAGAAGCATTTGCACAGGATTAGAAATGGGAAAACCTTTAGCTACTCTTCAAAGCCACATGATTATGAATAGCAGAATTTCTGTGATTATTTCTGTGATGGTCTCCTATCATTTGAGAGCAACACAAAAAGATAAATCACGCACCCATGTTTACTAACAGATTAAACCAACCTGGTCTATCTGTAAAGCAAACTTGATACTCACCAGTGTCTGACAAAGTATTTTCAAAAGACTGAGTGGAGTATTAGCAGTCTTATTCAAGACTTTGAGCAAACACTTCAGGTACAAGGTTCAGAATTCAGGAGAATCAAGTTACTAGCCTCTGTATCTTCCTATTTATTCTGTTTTGCCACACAGACTAAAAGGTGCTTGCTCTGCTTGTTTGATCCTAGCACATAAAAGCTGAGAAGACACAGGATCGATGTTTATAATTTATTTATTTATTTTTATTGAGGGCTACACACCGAGGGAGAAATTGGTTTAAAATAACAATATAGAGAGATTAAAAATTAAGAATCAAAGAATATATTTAGGTTGAAAGTTCAAAGAAAGCTCTAAGCATTAGGAGAGAGGTTTTGAAATATTGTTTGAAATATCCAGAAAGAGCAACAGGGCAATATACTTAAAGATAGACTGCGATGACTTTATAACTGAAGTTAGATAAGATTGTTATTTAACTCAGAAAGGACTTTTCTTCAGCCTGAATTACTACTGTGATCAACTACTCCTGGTGCTGCTCCCCTGCTTCCCAGACTTCTTGCTCACACTATTCCCACAAAAGTTCAACTAGGGCTGTGAGAGGACCTCATGCAATTTTTATCCTTAAGAGAAAACAATCTTAAGACTTAAACTCCCACCCCTCTATCTTAAATGGTTTTATGGAATATTGCATCAAAGCAAATGACTAGAAGACCTCCTTGAGATCAGAAGACTTAATCAGGACCTAAACAGAGCAGTGCACTGCAAACATACAGAAATGACATTGCCTCTTTGAGTCTTCATTAAATATTTGTCCTCCTGGCCAGTTTAATGGATTCCTGCTTATTATATAAACAGTCAAAGAGGGAATTTGATTGTACTCCAAGCAAATACACCTCAAACGCTGTCACTATTCAGAATCATGTAATTTAACCTGTCTGTTAAGACATACAATTATCCCCACCCTTTATAGCATGGTAACATGTTAATCATTGAACAACCTATTCAGAAGTTTTCCATGGGAGTGGGTAAAGCAAAAACAGCTACAGAAAGTAGAGAGGGCATATTCACACGTCTATAGCTACTGGCCAGTTGTCATATAATCATTTGTATAGCAGCAAGTGAACACTGAGCAATGTTGCAGACAACCAACTCCTCTCCATTCAGCTCCTTTCAAAGATGTGTCCATCAATAAACAAGCAGCACTGTGCTTTCCTGACCCAAAAAGCGTGCTCAACCTGTTGCAAATGTTGAAAATGTAGGCACTCTGTCGTTCACCAACCTCACAATCCCTTGTATCAAGCACAAGTCGTTATTGTAAGGCCAATAAAATCTGGTGAGTATGAACACATTTCCCCACCTCCCTCTGGCTAACAAATGATTTTTTACATTTTGTTTTAGAAATGAAGCAAATGTTTTTCCAATATAAGTGAATCCAATGCTTGACAGCCAAGCAAAAATGTACACTGGACTGAAATCTACACAGTGACATATGTTGTTCAAACTCCAAATCAGAAGTCCCATATTTCATTTATGACCTGTAAAGCCAAAGCACTGGCCAGAAGAATGCCAGTTACACAGAAAAAAAAGTATTTCTATTATAATGGTATCTCAGAACAATAAATGCTCACTGATTAATAAATTTTGACCACTTTGTGGACTGGTGTCCATGACAGCATCTCCAGTTAAAGACAGAAGATTTGGAAAAGAAAACAAATTATTCTTCTGTTCCAAGTTCAAAGATGAACTCCACTTTTATTGACTGTGATTTGACCTCTACCATCTCTTATTTGGTGACAAACCAGATTCTCAACAACTGAATCTCTTTTAATTGGTTGGTTATAGTCTAGACCACGGCTTCCACCTTTAATGCCATAAAAATGCTGTATATGTGAGTATGATTTCATTTAACAATGACCTGCAGTCTTGGATCTGACAGAAAGTCTTGATTTCCAGATGTTTTTCCCCACCTGAGTAGTCTCCTTTGAGATTTTTGTCTTTTTATTTCTGCTTGTGCTTTTTTTTGTCTCCCTTATTTTGTTGCTGTAGAATAGTGATATGAAAACTATTGCATCCAGGCTTGCTTTCAAAGTAAGCATATTGAGTAGTTAGCCTGGCTCATATGTTCTTGCTTACCTCACAGATTTCTGTGTTATTATTAGTTTCTTCTACTAGCATAGCAGTCTTTTGCCACACACATACACACACTTTTACAATAAGCTCACAACTTATGAAACTTGCAAATCACATGTACTGTCAAAGCACACAAATTCCTTAATTTCCTCATTCTGAAGCAATGTACAGGATCCATCACATAACATCTTTTTAATCAAAAAGCGATATTTTTACATAAGTGGAACAAAAAAATTTAGTAATATTTGCCATTTACAGTTTTGTCAAAATTACACTAGGCTGCTAAAGCAATTAACCCAAATTTAAATCAGTTCCATTTGAAATGACAAAACGTCAGTCTAGTTTTGCCAGCAACAAACCTAGTGAAATATATGAAAAGCCACAAAATTAAGTACGAATGATTTCTACAATATGAAATCATTACCTCATCAGACTAAAGCTGTCATTTTGTATTTTATGATGAAATACCTGGCACACGAATAACACAAAGATCTTACTGAACAGTAGGTCTCCCCAGTTCATCTCACTTAGCAGGCAAGCATCAAAAACAATTACTGTATTGCCTTAGAGCCAGTAAGTGAAATTCTTGGAAGTAGCATATGACATTTTAAAAGTGTTTCAAAAGGAGGAAATAATCAAAGAAGACATCACACAGATTTAGTTGCAGTAGTTGAGAAAGCCAACATTTTCTATGGAAGTTGTGCTATCCCTTGTCCAACTTTTCCCCATCCTGTATCTCAGAAAATATGGGTTTGTACACACTAAAAACAAGGTAAACCAGCCTGGTTATTCTCAGTCTTTTCACGTGTGGCAAAAATAAGAGGACATATGTGGTTCTAAAGCACCATCCTTACACTCCACCACCTCCAACACTGCAAGAGATTTCAGGCTGTAATGTGTAAATCATTACTACATGCCACAATAGTACTTCCTATTTAATCAGGAGAGAAGAAAAATCCCCTCTAGAATTACAATAAATAACTACAGTTTTGTTTTAAATGAAATGATGCAGTTAATATCTGACCTGAGTTTCAGTCTTTTCCTAGTGGGAAATATAAATTCAGCATTTGGATACATAATCCTACAGCTCTCAGAAGAAGCCGACTCCACCGCGAACACTTTACATGATTTATAGCTCTCCTCCAGATTCAGATGACAAGTCTCGGCGGAGCAGGTGCAACGGGGTATTTTTTCCTTCCTTCAGACATCATTCCGTCGTATGTAAATTAATTAGCAAGTCTTCCTCACTTTCGCGTAAGCGGGGAAGATGAAGCTAATGGAATATCAGCGTTTGGTTTCTCACGAGGAGCGGGTGACCCGGCGGAGGGAGGGAAGGAGGGAGGGATGCGGGGAGGGGGCTCGCTGTTGTTACTGCTGGAGCCACAGCGATTTCGACAGCGTCAGCGGCGATAAAGTGAGCCTGGCTCCCGCGCACTTATGCCAAGAGAGCGATTTTTAAACCACGGGCAGGATTTGGAGGAACCTCAGGGACGCGAAGCGAACACACCCCGCGCACCTCCCGCGGCAACCCGAGCCTTCCTGTCCCCGCTGCCGGCAAGTTGGAGCTGCCCTGCCCGCACCGCCGTGCCCCCTCCGCGCCCCGCCTGCCCTGCCCCTTCCCTGGCTGCCGGGGGACGGGGAGCGCGTCCCGATCCCATTACCTCCTCCGGAGCCATGGAGAGCGCCGCGGCCATCGCTCGCCCGGCGCGGAGCGGAGCGGAGCGGAGGGGCCGGCGCTCCCCGCGCTCCCTCACCCGCCGCGCCGCGAGCCGCTGGCACAGCCCGCTCCACATAAATGCATTAACAGCAGCCACATCATGATTAATTCATCAGTCCCGGTGACCAGGGGAGGAGGCAGGCGCGGGGGCTGGCGAGAGGCAGGGCGCACGGGACGGTCCCTTCTCCCGGAGTTCCCCCCGGCTCGGGGCTCCGCCGGCGCGGAGGGAGGGATGGATGCCGCGCCCGGCCTTCCGCGGGTGCCCGTGCGCTGCCCGGCCTGAGGGAGGGCGGGGTCCCCCCGGACAGGTCACCGGGCGGCAGCCCCGCTCCCGGACGGGCGCGGATGAGCGAGGTAACCGTGGCAAGTTGGGAGGGCTCCGCGGCACGGAGCGCGCTGCAGTCACCGCTCAGCTGGACGGGGGAGCATCCTCAGCTCCACGGGAGCTGCAGCCCCTCCTTGTCTCCTGGCTGCCAGCGGCCCGCCGGGTGCTTTGGCGGTGGAACAGAGCCCCAGAGCTCCGAGCTGCCGGCGCGGAGGGCTCGGCCGAGCAGTACGAGCATCCCGAGCATCCGTGCGGCCGTGACCACGGTAGCAGGACTAAGCTCATTTGCACAAATGTGTCCAAAACCCCTCCTCAGCCTCGGTGAAAACAACTTCTCGGCCACGCTCCAGTTGCTGGAGCCAGGTTTTTCCGTGCAACACATCATTGGTGTCCATGTGAGCTTGCCTTGGTCTGCTGAGGCAGCAACCCTGGCTCCTTCCCCAGTCCTCCGGCACAGAACTTTGCTGCCCTGTCTTTTGATGGCAGCGCCGATTTCTTCAAACACCATTTGCTAAGCTTGTGGTACGCTGGGCTTTAAGCTTCTTCACAGAAGGAGCACAAGACCACTGTGATTTTAAGGGTTTCATAACAGCTGTTAAATGCAGGAAACCCTTTGCATTTCTCTGCCTTCATTTTCCACTCCAAACATAGGTAGAAGTCATCTAGGTCCACCGTCCCCCTCCAATATTTAATACAAGATGTACTTTACAACACCAAGCAAGATATCACCTTACCTTCTTAGTTAGGTAGATCTCTAGTCAGGTGATGAAATTTGCATAGAAGAGATGATTTATCACTTATCACTACCTCACTCCATCTATAAAACCAGATTTGCCTACCTATTGTCATACTCCAAGGGAATGTATTTGAACAGGATATTATCATGGTTTAACAACTCCTTATCGATCGTGTGCCAGGAGCAAAAATCACCTCTTGTGGATTTTAGATTAGCAAAGAATCTTCAAGCTGACACAGCTATATATAGAGATTTCCAAGTACCAGACAGAGTTCATAAGCTTTACACAGAGAGATCCCCAAATTGTCACAAGCTCTGAGACAGGTAATCAGAGGCAAAGAGGTTTAAAGTTGCGTAAGGAAGAAGAAGAAAATAAATGGAAAATAGAGCAGTTTTGTGGGAAAAATTCATTTACATGACACGTTAATTTTCCTTTTGTGTTATGCTGTAGATTTGTGTTGCTCATACACAAAAGAGTAATTAACTCCACAGTTGAGGCTGTGTTGTGGTTTGCACTTATAGCAGGAGTAAAAATCTCTAGGTTCAATACTTGAGTGGTGCATTTAGACTACACAGCACAATAGCACATAAGTATTATTTTTAGAAGAAAATTCAACTGTAATTCTTATTTGCCTTCTACAGAGAAAAATCTTAATTGTCCTCTTTTTCCAGATTTTCCCATTTTCATCTGTGAATTCTGAAGGTTCCTTTGTATATTGGAAGCCATCCATCCTGTAGGAAAAGAGCACAAATAAAGCTGATTTTGAACATTTAAAAATAAGTAGAAATAGGGTAACACAGACTATATCCACCATATTACTTCATTGCACTTGGTACTGGTATTCCAAGATAATTACATAATAGCAGATTGAATTGTTCTACCTACTTTTTTTTTTTTTAAAGGATTTTATCAGAACCAAATGTTTCCTGCAAAAACTGATGTACTCATCTAAAAACATAAAAAAATGCAACTTGATTAAAACCTCTGAATCACCAATCCAAAACTCTGCTTCTTAGCAGACATTGCCTAACATCTTCTGTAATCCAGTGCTTCATCTTAAAATCAGTTCATTTCAGTCTTCCTAGTGAAGGCAGTGCCTGAACATGCACTGGCTCCCCTGATTAGAAATTGTCCCATCTGTTTCTCTTCCCAGAACATTCTAAGTATTATTCTCTTCTGTTCACCTATTGCTGTATTTATAAACAACACTCACGTTTTTCTTCAGTTGAAAGAGATTCTCTTTCAATCTCTTTCCATAAACCAAGTTCTTGATTTCTCTGATGATGTCTATGACCTATTACAATTTGAATTAGTAATTTTTCAACTCTGACAGATGAAGAGAGCTTTATACATGACACTCCAGTAAACTGTTATTAGTAATGCCCACAATAGTCTCTTCACCCCCATTTAAGCCCTGATAAAGCCCTGATAAAGGTGGGCTTTGCCTCTCTTTCTTGACCTTCCTATGTAGAGGGCTTTTGGTTTTTCCTGTGCTCAACACCAACAAGTCTTTCTCATGCTGTACAACTTTTGACTCTCAAATCACCGGATTATACCAAAAGTTTTCATCTGGCTCTGGTGCGTAATCTTGTATAATACAGTGCCATTTCTTGGCTCTAATATTTTGTGTGTGCTATTGACAAGCTGCGAATCAACAGCATTTTCTTGTTTTCTAAGATTATTAATTAATTTATTAAGGGATACAGAAATAATAAGAACTTCTTAGCAAATCTAGCAAATTCCATTTATGCACTGATCTCTTTTCAGCATAAACTCTCTTCCTTTGCAGGTCCTTACCCACTTCACAATTTTTATACAGGTTTTTTTGTCTTCCATTTCAATAGTTGCCCACACACAGTTGACTGCTTCCAGGTAAAACTCTGGAGAAAGCAAAGGTGTTAAATGAGATGGTGCATGAGGTGTCAACTGTTATAGAGTTTGGGATAAAGACGTAGTATAATTAAAAACAAAGGAGAAAAACACTCATGAGTAGCCTGGTAAAAGTGATCTCTCTGCTGTGCTAGATTTCCAACTTAAAAATGGCCTGGTAGTGCAATTCAAAGAAAAATCACCATGGCTGGAGAGGAGGGAGGGTGGACCTATTCTGAATGCTTTTCGCTCATTTCTTCTATTTTTGGAAATTCTCCAGGTTCTTTATTACAGAACTCACTTGCCTGGACAATTTTACTTACATGACATCTCAGTGAGAGTGGTAGAATTATGTAACTATCAAAGTATGCAAAACTTCAAAGCCTGGTTTTCTTTTATTATTGTTATTTACTGAAGTACAAATTTATGTTTCTACAAAATGATTAATATCCTTGCTGATATATTATTGGTATAAATAGATGGATGCATAGTTCCACTACCACAACTTCTGAAGTTATATGGACACAGATTCATTAAAAATATTTCAAGTAATATTATTTTTATATTGTGAATCAAGTTTCAGTGCTGTCATATCTAGATGTTTGGTCTTGGTGTATCTCTGCCTAAAACTTGGGATGAAATCTCAATCACACAAAAATCAAAGAAATTCTTCTAGTTAATTCATCAGAGCTAGGATTGCATTCACTGAATCTTCTCCAAGGGTTCACTACATTTGACATGAAATCCCTAATTACAGCAGCTTATATTAAATATAAGTCTAGGTTTATTTTTAGAAAATAAATTATATTGAAGGAAGAATATTGCATGATAGAATCGATCCTGATATAGTAAAACTAAAAGCAAATGATAATAGTACATCCATACGAAATATCCTGGCCTGAAGGCCGTATGACATTTTCTTGATTCAAGGCTTAATATTCAAAGCTTGGTCACAGTTAAGGTTCGTGAAGTTGGTCTGATTTATGACTAGTTCTGGCTACTACATGGAAACTGTGGTTACAGATGAATTATGATTATTTTGTTCAGTCTGAGGCACAGACTAAAACTCAAGGCATAAAGAATGTCTTTTGCCTTGATTTTCAACTAATTTTCAGTGAATTAAATATCTGACAAATAAGTGGGCAGGTCTACCTTTTGGAATTCAAAGCACTAGTGTTAATTAGGAGTGAGTTTGACTCAACTTTCCTCATTCTCCAAAGAACTTTTCTTCTCAGCTTTATAAAAGTCAGATTATGTAGACAAATGTGGATTTCGATCTCTATAAAACTTATGGGAACTGTATCATATAAAAGCTCAGAGCTTGACATAGGCAACCTCTGTTATTCAATAAAGTAACAAGTCTGAAATATTCCAGAGAAGTGCACCTTCTCTCATGTTTATCTGGTCATTGAGGATTGTAATTTCTGACATCTTAATTTTCATGAAATGACTTTTTCTTACTGAACTCAAAAAAACTGTTAGAAATCCTTATTAGCAGTAAAGCAATAGACACAAAAAACTGATAGGACACCAATAATGTTGAAAGATGACAGACTTATTTTCTGAAAGAGGGGCAATTCTGTCATTCCTGAAGGGTTACTGAGGCATTCCAAACAAGTCTAGATAATTTTTGAAACTGAAACACTTTGCTATATACATTATTTCTGATATTAAAATGTCCTCTGTTTTAAATACCCTCACTCGTATGTCAATTGTGTTACCTTAAATTGTGTCATCAGAGGCAGTGAACTGAAGAAAGAGAGAAAATGGCAAGAGTGACTGAAAAATCACAGCAAGAAATAAGATGATCCAAAAAACCATATTACTCCAAATTGCTAGTCCAGCTGAGCTGTACCTTTTGCAGACTCAGAGCAGACTGTAACTAAGGTGCAATTTCTATTGTAGTTCTCTCACCCTGAAAACAGCCCAAAATGATCCATACAAAGCTAGGGCAAGTTGCAGACAAGGCTGGTGTCTACAGTATACAACCTTCGAGCATCCTCCGAAGCTGTGCAATTTGCTAAAGAGTAAAGTGTGTTGCAGGCTTGCCCTTCAGAACCTCAATGCATTTCCTGCTACTGAAGGAGCAGACACGAAATCAGTGGAAGGAAAACTCACTACACCACAATACTGAACCAAGACCGTTATTGTTTTGCTAGCCCTGGTGTTTCAGCTGAAATGTGGTTTATAATGCTGTAAAATTATGGGTCAGGTAAACCTCATTGTAGCTCTTGGGTATAGCTGTCCCTCTTCATTTAAGATAGATGTAAGAACTCATTATGCTCCTTTGCTGAAAAAGGTAACTGAAATGACTTTAGTCTCTAAACCCCAAACACAATTACACATCACTGTACAAAACAAAAGCTTGAAAAAGCCAGAATGAAAATGAGAATGAAGTGGGTGGAGTGGTTTTGCTGTTTTTTAAGAAGGATACAAATGAAAATGACACAATGTATGTAGGCTATGCATGTAGGACGTGCATAAATATGGAGAAAGAGGAAATATGTAGAAGCTCATGTCAAATTAATGCCAAAGAACAGGTACCAAGGAGTAAACCTAGACAGATTTTGGGCTGCTGGCACAAATTGCCATGGGTTGAATCTCTGAAAAATAAAAAGGTTTTTCAATTTGTACAATTTCTACGATCAAAGAAAGAAGATTTTTTTTAAGGTTGCTTCTTAGAAATAGGACTGCACTGATAAAAGATCAATCTCTATTAACAGCTCCCCTATCTAATGGAAATAATCAACAAATCTCCAAATTTTGAACAGCTGTTGGGCACAGTAACAAAGCTGTGTGATAGAGTGATAGATCTCAGATGTAAATATACATGCTATTATTAAAGATATAGATCTCAGTTAGAAATATACATAACATGATTAATTGATTTACAGAATTCCCATCCCGTATTTTCAGAGGTGTGCCTTCCCTTAAGTTCCCCAAGTATCACTTATGCTTTGGGAGCTGTGATTGCTACATCTGGTTTTCAAATACCCCAAGGACCTGCTAAATCAAAAAGACATTCCTATACAGGAGAAAAATATTTTAATTCTCAACTTCTACATGAAGATTTGGTGTCTGTAACCTCCCCAACACACCTACATCTCTTCTGCTGCATGTCCAGGAAAAAAATTAAGAGAATGTAGGCAGGTGCCTTGAAAGAAGCTTAGAAAAGGAGAGTCTTTTGGGGTAGTGGGCTGAAAAGTGGCTTGGAGCAAGAAATGAAGAAATATTCCAGTGCCTTGTTTGAGGAAATACGATTTTGTGGTTTTTTGTAAACAAACAGAAGCGTCTCAAAGAAACAGCCATACAAGAGGACCTAACATTACAAAAGCCATCAAGCTTTGACCTACTGTTAAACTCATCAAAGTATAAGTACATTCCTGATTTATACTGGCCAGGAAACAGTTATCTCAAATTATCTTTCCCAAAGGAAACTCTGAGAGTAATTCACATAGCGCAAGTGGTTAATTTTCTCAGTGCACATGTCACTTCTGACTTCATTATTAATCAGTGGCTTTTTTTCTATACGTGTAAATCAATGAAAAAACTTACGTGGAAGATGCAACACACTCATGAATGAAGCAAAAATATTTAAAATGTCCACCTCTAAGCTTTCTAAATCTCACAGTATCAGTCAGGCCTCACAAAATCCTTAAGGTTAACACCCAAGAATGAAGTGCTTTTTTTTTCACTTTGCTAAATAAATGCACAGCACAGTGTAGAACGGTCACATAAGGACAGTTTAAAATAAACACACATATGTATCATATGCAACAGCAAAAAGAGACATCTTGCAGAAGACAACAGCGATTGCTCAAGTGCTCAATACACAAAAATGGAATACTTCACATGCTGGAACTGATCAAAGGTCCAGTACTCTGTCTCTGGTGTGCAGTTCATCTATGTTCCTATCCTTGGCCAGATGGTCAAAGGCTGTAAGTGAGTGTGTGTACAAAGTGGTCCTTTCAGAACATCCTCCTACCTTCTGGCAGCATTAAAGTATTAAAAGTATTATTTTCTGAAACAGATTTTCTGCACAGACCTGTCATGTTTCATAGCCATGCATGGATTCAACAAAGGAAGAACAACACAAGCAATGATTTACCCTTTCTGAAGAGGAACTGTCACAGCTCCTGACTCTTCTGTGCACCACATAAAGCACCCTGGGCTTTCCTGAGAGGTCTCCTATCTAATTACTCACCAAGTTCATCTTGCTTAGCTCATGAGATCTGACAAAATCACAGCCTGATGTGGAGCAGCTGGGATTTAACTCTCATTTATAAAACTTAATTGGGAGATTTTTTATTTCTTTCCATTTTTCCCCTTTTTCACTCTTAAAATCACATAACATCCAAATATGCACGTACAAACACACAAAACAAAGAGTAAAAGCAAACCACAACAGTCAGTGAAGTTACTTGCTATAGAAATAGCAGTGCTGGTATTAGCACTTCAAAGGGAAATGCTATTTTAAAATTTAACTGCCTGGCAGATGCAGCAGATATAGGACAGGGACCAAAGAGAGGTAAGGAGAGAGGGAGAGTAGGAAGAGGAGAAAATAAGTGGGGAAGGGTAAGAAAACAGATGAATGCTGCATTAATTAAAGGTAAAAATAGCTAAATTCTATACTGGCAGTGACATTTTGGCAATGTGGAATCCAATAGCAAAACTCCAATTGACTTCAGGGAAATCTGTTTTTCACTCTGTATCAATAGTTTTACTCTCGTGTACTGCAATGTGTCAACACAATTCCTCAATGTATTTAGTTCCTTTTAGTTCGTACTCGCCAATAATTTATTCTACAGTGATTCTACAAATGTTGTAAAGGCAAGAAGGAAACTAACCTTGACTACTGAGTTTTCAGTATTACATTGGAAAATCAGGATAGTTAGAAACCTGTTAGTTTTTAGGGCACAAATTGCTATTCACACAGATGGTATTACATAAACCATAAATAGTCATTCATCCTATATTAAACTCCTCTCCTGTATTTTGAAGCAAGAGCTACAATCCCTCATTCCTGGGATTTGTTATCATCTTCTACACTGCTGAACTCCAGAGGGCAAAATGATTTCAAAGGGAGGGATTTAAAACCGTCTGTTTATTCTGTAATGCAAGATATATGGGATGGTTAGTCTGTCTACACTGATGCATAACTGATTATTACTGAGGCTCAAAAAATATTCATGGAAAAGTGTTTTACATACAGTCAGTCTGATTGCTGTGGTAACACTGAATAACCTGATCTGGCTCATTAAATCCATCCAGGATAGAACTTTTTCTGTTTCAGTTCTTTGATAATAGTGGTAATAATCACATATATAAGTCATTAGTCTATTACAACTCT
>VYZP01008572.1:0-13449 GCA_013400635.1 Hypocryptadius cinnamomeus | reverse complement strand
AGGATCCTGCCCAGGTGTTGGCCTTCCTTCTCCCTTTAATGAAGAGCTTCGCTCATGTCCTTTGCAAACTAACAAAGGCATTATGGGCCTGAAGAATAACTATTATTAGATTAATGATTTAAAGATTTACCTTCACTACTTCCTCTCCATCCACAATCTTCAGCTTTTCCAGGTTCTCCTGAAGCAGCTCTGGCTTCATGCGCCACTTCAGGAGACCCAGCAAGCCCACTAATGGAAAATGAATGGACAGACATCAAAATTTAACATCCGATTTATCAATTTGTACAAATGATTTATTTCAAAACTCCCACCTGTTTAGAAGGTACGTACCATTCTGAGTTAACTTGGTGGAACAAACAAGAGTTGAAATGTAAAATGAGTCTCTTGAGCTGACTGAAAGCCCCCCAACAACACTTGAGTTCCTGACTAAGGTTGCTCCCTTGTTTTCCGTGTGCAGACGTGTAGAAGGCAATGTCAAATAAGCACCAGCATCCTCCATTTTTTTACTGTCCCCCTGAAAAACAGCACACCATTCATTACATATTTCACACCCCTGGATTTAAAATCAGACTTGTTTTGTACTTTTGCACTAGAGAAGTAAATAAAAGGTGCAGGAAGAGCCTTTGAGGGGTGACACCCCATGCAGCGTAAAAAAGCAAGAGCCAATCTCTCATTAAAATGCCAGTGGGCGTGGAACACTGCAGAATACTGAGCATCACCTTGAAGACTGTACACAGGACAACATGATTATATTGTCTGCACACAGCTTCGAAGCAGAAAGCAGGACTGAGTAAGGAAAGAATAGCAGCACCATTTTGATATCCTCATTTTAACTTCATAATCTTACCATGCCCTGAACATAAAAGATCAGGGCATGGTAAGATTATATTTTAAATCAGACAGTATGCTGCAGTAACTAAATGACATAGAATATGTGCTTTTCAGTAGAATGAACAGTACAAAACCAGAGAGCCAACAGAGATTTTTCCCTCCTCTCTTTCATCGACTTCTGTGCCACAACCCCACAGATTTTCCTGGTCTTATCTTAGGATTCCCCAGACAGGAAAGAAGTCTTAGACAAAGACAATAAAAATCATGCTCCTCACCGTTTAAAGAACAGTGTTTCTTTAACAAAACTCCAGAAAATTTCCCTGATGATGATGTCACAGCTACAACACTGTGACAAGATATGACTCAACTGCAGACCTTTAGTCTGCAAATGTGGATGAACAAGGAGCTGCAAAAACCATGATCTAGAAAGACATTTTTAAGTTTTGCAGTTTTATCTGGTTCAGTGACTGCAGAGATGCGGTTTCTACTTCGTATAAAAGAGGCAGGGCTAAAAATTGACTATAAGAGACCTAGACAGACAAGAAGCAAAACCTTTTTACAGCAAAACACACAGCAGCACCAACATCTGATTGTATCAGACTTGCCAAATAATTACTTCCCAAATTTCTGGAAGCAAAATAAACTCTTGACTTCCTTCTTTTGGGACAAGTCAGAGAGACAATGGGAAAAAGATGAAGTTTTGCTCCAAAAGTCTCTCAAAAAGATCCAATGTCTAAAGACAGTTTAAACTTAGCAGTTTTCAAATTACTTATTTTGAGAGGCCAGGTGTTTGACTGTTTTAAACACTTACAGCTTACAATTACTGTTTTTAATACTAGAATAGGCAAGCATATGCCAGAAAATCTGTCTGTTTCTCACAACCATAAAGTAGGTCAACTCCATTTAACATTTTTCATCCATGCTGTCACTTTAAAAAAATTACTGAGCTGATGCAGAAATGAATTAGGTGCAATTTCACAACCAACATCAACCATACAGTCCACAATTTTCCTTCTAGTCTCAATATTTTAAATGATAGTTTCAATGAAGAGAAGATAAATAACTATATGCTGCCATTAATCTCTTTGGCTTGCATAAGCAACTTGATTTAGTTTCATGCATCTCACTTGGTATTAATGAAACAGCAAACTTGTTTACTGAGAAGAGTGCTGAGAAATAACTTAAGTTTCCTTTGTACTGGAAGTGATTTCTGGTTCTTAGTCCCTGCTAGACACCATTCTTCAAGAGGGCAAATAAAACAAAAGCCAAAACATCTCTTCCCTGCTTCCTTCACAAAGTTAAAGATGCTGTTTCCAGCCAGGGCCAACTAAAGCTATTCTTCACACCCAAAACCAAATTGCTGAAACTTCCAATGTTGTACCTGAGGAACTATACAGCAGTTTTAAACAAGCATTTTCCTAAGACTGCATTCCCAGATTATTCATGAGATAAAGATTCCAAGTGGATCAAACATTTCCCATATCCAGCAAGAGGAATGGTACCCACCCAAGTACAGAGCTGCTTCACATCTTCCTCTATGCTACAGAAGGCCAAAAGCACAAATACCAGCAAAAAGAGTAATCATCTCTCACTGTGCTTAGATAGCATCTTTATGTCATCAAAATGCAGAGTAATATTTACTGACAATGGAACAGGGTACACCTTTCCATTTTGTTCAGATGGAAAACACAATATCATCTTTGATAGAATAATAAAATCAATCTAGCACTAAGCAAATACACAGTGCAGTCAAAGGCAACACTGTGAGAAAGAAATAGAGAGAGAAAGAGAGAGAAAGAGAGGAATCTGAGCCCATACCTTCAGGACTAACAAATCGTGGATGCCATCATGGAGAGTTGTTCCATCCTCCTTCATTAGTCTTATGTAAGCCATTGCAAAATTCTTTTCTCCCTTATCTTTAGCTGCAAAGCAAAAGACTTTGGGTTGACTACCCATCAATGAATTAAAATTCACTAAAGTAAAAATTCCCTACTTACACTCCTGGGTCGACCTGTGCCTGAACGTGAAGCGCAGATGGATCCTTTGCATGTCCTCAATGGGGACTGCTACCTTTAGTAAAATCAGAAAATAGTGAGGAGAGTTATGAGGGGTGGTTTCACATGTAATGAGCCCCTATTTTAGAATAAATAAGCCCCATTTCTTCTGTTTCCATAGTGCCTTTCACAGACCATTTCAAACTGTTGAGCCTGATCACAGTAGCAAAGTGAGGGCTGGTAAGCAATGATCTGTTAGACTTTGCTCAAAGTCTGGCACCAGCAGAGAAATGAAGCACAGAACCCAGAGTTAATGCACACAGGTGCTAGAAAACAATCACAGTGCAGTCCTACTGCTCACCCTTTTAACCACAGAAAATTAAACACCCCTGTGTAATGCAATGCCCACATTTCAGAAACAGAAATTGACAACCAATTTTTTTAAACAGGTGAAAAGGGTACGAAAATTCCAGCAAAATAAATTGATATTTTAGTGATCAAATTTAGAGTAAAGTCTTGAGGAGAATCACAGGAACTTGCAAATGCTTTTTTCTTAAAGCAGCATACTTTAGGTCAAACATGCAACAAAAAAGGCCAACTGTGTAAGGGAAAGCACAATTTTTCATATTATCAAGTTCATAGTTCTAAAAATGTAAGGACTTGAACACCTTTGTGTGCACTCACAACTTCCCTTCACAAATCTTTCTGAACAGTGCCTTAATATTAACGATGCTTTTCAACAGGATCTGCTGTTAGTGATCCTGTACACAAGATTCAATTATGGAATAATTTTTACAAGGAACTAGTACAATAAGCAATAAAAATAATGGGTCAATGTTTTCAAAACAATAAATAAGCTTCTGTTTGAAATGACACTTCCATTCCGTCCCTGTCCTTCACCACCACAGGTAACACACCTTAAGGTGATAATTGCAAGCTTGTCATACATGGCTATTTTGTCTTAAAAAAAGCATGCAAGCCTGTCACAGTTTGTAAGAGCTGCTTCTGGCAGCTTCTGGGCATATTCCAATCACAGACATTAAAGCTTGATTAGGTAATTATTAATGTGTATCTAAAGAGAAGCAACACAGCTTTTTCTTTCTGAAATCAGAAGAGGAGGTTGGTGTTTTCACTTTGATTTTGGTATGGTCTTGTTTGTTTTTTAATTGAAGCTCCTCATCTCCATTGTTTCACCAAAATAGAACAAATGCAGTATTTCATTTTTGATGAGCCCTGTTAGGACATAAGGTTATCTAAGATGATCTCATTTGTTTTGCTGAACAAAACCTACACATCACTTTCTAGGCCAAATTTCAAGCCTCAGTGACCATGCATCTCTAATAACTGATGTATGACTAAGGCTTCATGCTTCAGCTGTAGCCAGGGACAAGATGGTTTTTGGAGGAAGCTGATGCTGTGCAACCTTTCTGTGTGAGGCATTAAGAAATGAACAAATAAAGTGGGAAGTTTCCACGCCATACCTTCAGTGTCTCCATCCATCGCGGCTGCTTGACCTGGTAGTAAACCACAGATCTGTACTCGCTCACGGGTTTGTCCCCCGCTCCCAGGCACACAGCATTCTTATAAAAGGAGGGAACAAACACTGCTTAGTGCCTCCTTCACTTGGGTTCCTTTCTTGAGCAGTTTTGGGTAAATTAACTTGAGCAAAACCAAGAAGTCCCCAGAGAGCCTCCCCCGAGTCCCGAGCTGGGAGTTCCACCCTGGCCCTGGGCCGCGGCCTCCCCTCACGGGCTGCACTCCCCGCCCTCACTGAGGGTTTGATTTGGGTATGGCATCATCCAAAGCTAAATAATAATGACAGCACCAACACAGGGGAAGCACTAACCTGAAGACACTCCATTTTCCAAGCCTCTGAACACAAGGGAAATAAACATTTACCATAATCTATGGGTACAGCCAGTGTAATTGCATTTTACAGGGTTCACACACAGTGGGCTCTAGGAGATGTGTGAAGAACATAAAATCGACTTGATTTCTCCATCTGATGAACTTAAGTAACCAACATGTCATCTCAATTAGTAGAAGAAATACAAAAGGAAAAAAAATTAAAATCTAGCTTCATTGTTCTGTTTATTTCTCCATTTATTTTTAAATACTTTCTTCTGGCACAGTCTCAGAAGTTCTAGGCCACACACCAGAGGTGACTTCCAAACTGGATGTTGTAGAGGCACCAACAAAAAACAATTAGAATTTCCCATTCTTTAACAACTATCTGAACTAGGACAGAGAAAAATTAAATATTTGATCAGCTTCAAAACTTGTGGTTTTCCTTAGTGAGTCTGTGAAGACTTGGCCTGCATCGGTCTGCTCTGTCTGACTGCAGCTGAGCAGTACATGCAGAGTAAAAGTTACTGCTGGACAGGGAGGCACCAAGACCCTGATACCTGCCACACATGAAACCAAAGTCCCTGAAGGAAGAAATCATTAAATTCTCTACTGAAGGCACAGATTCAACTAATCCAATCCAGGCTGCACTAACTGCTGCAAAGGTGCGATAATCTGCTGAAAATCCAATGAACCTTAAAAGATTGCTTCAAACACCAGGATGCCCTGTGACCAGAAGGGTGTGATGCTGGTACCTGAAGATGATTTGTGTGGTCTGGTCAGAGGGATTTAACCACAGAGAGCAATGTCTCATCTGCCTGAGCAGAGATTTTTCAAGGTTTATGCACCTACTTGTTTGTCACCTCTGTGACATTCACTTGGAACAAAAGTCCTATTCCTTGTAACAGTAAATCGAGGGCTAGCTCTGCAACTGGAACTAGTTTGATACCTAAACAGAACCAAGCAGTTTCCTGTGTAGTGAACATATTCCTGTTATGAGAAATATTGATATAAATTCATGGGTTTGAAAGTCTACTGCTTTGGGGTATCTTTACAGGCTAAAAGGAAAAACCAGTCAGCTTTGTTATCACTTGCATTCAACAGCATTTCAATTACTACTCAAAATTGTTGCTTAAACATATCCAAGGCATATTACCCATAGAAAGCAGGTGTGACCTTTCACCTCAAAGACAATGAGACAAATTCACTTTCTCCTAAGATTTGCAGAAATTCTGTATCTGCAGAACTGAGCATGTATAATATTGGAATGCAAGACTTAATGCATAGCAATAGGTTTATTTATCTAAGGAATATTTTTATTTATATGTGATTAGACAGAATACAGAATAGAGTTAACTCCTGCGCATGCAAGTCATGATCAAATGCTGTCATAGGTACAGGCAGTGTTTTGTAATCAGGGCTACAGTTTGTTTTGTGTACCTTAAACATTATGTGGGATTAGAATTTCTTCACTCAAGCTTTCAACTTACATTTTATCAGTTAGTTGCAGTTCATAAACAAGTCATGAGCCACAGTGTTGTACTCCATCTTTATTTTATCTCAAGAATGTCTTTATGATTTCATCCTCACTATCCCAACACTATAAAGCTCAGAAAATGACAGGTCAAAAATCCCCCTGAATACCAAACTGGTGATAAACCCGAAGGAAAAGACAAAGGATCTTCAAAATGGGAACAGACAAGCAAAAAGACACTGTAAATATTTATGTTGCATATGTAATTGTTGTCACTAATTTCATTCTTTGCCATGTACTTAATTCAGTGACAGTGACACAGACTTCCTGGCACAAATCAAGCATTTGTTATGTAGCAGAAATGGTACTTCCAACATTTCAGTGTGCAAATTGCATTCCTCTGGGAATTTCCTCAAGAAAAACCCTAGAGTAAGAATGCAGTAATTGTCAGAATCAGCACTTGTTCCTTGGCACAGCTAAAATAGGTCATTCAATGTTATTCCTTGTTACATTTTTATGCAAGACTTTTATAGGCCTTTAGCAGATTTTAATTTTTTAAAAATCATAAAGCTTATTTGTCACAAGATGTCATAGGATGACACAAGGAAATTGAGTTTTTGAATAGTGGTGTTTTATTAAATGTGTAAGTTAAGCCTTACATCAAAAATTCAGCTCATGTTTCTATGCCCCTCATTGCAGAAAAAAAGGAAAACTTACTGGCAACACTTTTCCTTCTTCATCACAGACACACATTATCACTTCCACATTTCTCTGAGTTGTTTTATTGTATTTATCAAAATCTCCATACAGCAATGTAATATATATGTCATTTCTTATATCTCCTAAAAGAGAAATTGAAAGGTTAAAAAGCAATTTAAAAGCTCTGACAGCATAGGACCAACTGAACTACACATGAGTACTTCACTGTTAGCTGTGAAACAGATAAAAATTTATTATTTTCCAGGTGAACTTAAATTTTCAGTTCTTTATCTTTGCTAAGGCAAAACTAGGCTGTGAGGAGAAGCAAATGGGAGCTCGGAGTGGCTCGATGCAATTCCCGTCCTGCCCCGACACCTGCTGGTGACATGAGCCCATCAGGAATATCCCGCAAATATCCAGCTCTCTCTCTGGAGGCAGCTTCATACTTTAATTCTCTCCTCTGAACAAATTCATATGACTTTTAAAAGGACCGAGATTTTACTTGAGTTGGGGCGAGGGAGGTTTTTATTGTTTGTTTTTTAGAAATGAGCCCGGCAGACAGTGAGTGATTTCGATTGGAAAATATCTTGTCATACAGACAAATGAAATCAAGATATTTCACATTGATTTGTTTGTTATTATTAAAGGATAGCAATAACTTTCAATAAAAACAAGGTTCATTTAAAATTCAAGTGACATCCACCATAACCTACAAATCATGTACAAGGAGATAGGTTTATCCCTCACTGTCTGGATTTTGTTTTTCCTGTTTAAGTATTAGAAACTACTTTTCAATGACTTCACTATTTTATATAATAGTGAAATAATATGGGAACAAAACTTACCATGAGTGAATTCTAAAGATCCTCTGAGTTAGCCATTACAGAAATCAGTAAGGCAGCAGCTGATGCTTATTAACATAGGGAATGAGAAGAAATCCCTTCCTATCAGAGAACAGAGCACCTCCTACCTGGCATGATTATTTCAGGGAATCCCAGCTTTCTAGCAACAACCGTGGTTCTGTCTACAAGGTGTGGGTAATCCTTTCTAGTCTGAATCACGTCTCCAACCAGCATTTTCATGGTTACCCACAGACCTATGAAGTGCAAAAAAAAAAAGAAAAAAAAATTACATTTTTGGTAGGGAAAAAAATTAAATCTGTCTTCAGATGATTGCCTCCTCTACCCACCAAAACAGGGATAAGATTCGCTATCCCTACTTCCTGCAGATGAAAGTAAAAGCTCTATAATGCAAAACTGTCACTACTAATTTAAATAGCCCCTAAGATTCTTTAACAAACTCATGGTTCCTCAATTCCAGCTTCAAAGCTGACCCACCTCCATGGTGGTACCCCAGCTCCAACATAAAATGAAGTTTCACAAAAATACTGTATTACTTAAAAGAAAATAATAAAAATGTGCTTTACCTTGTCCACCACTGTCTCCTTTTGATGCAGTGATTTTGCTCAGGAGACTGTGTAAAAAGTCATTCTCTGCCACTACCCTGCAAGAGAAACAGCAGTCTCTGCTCAGGAATTGAGTGCTAAATATATCAGACACCATTTAGAACATAAGAGACTAACAGCCTCAGTCATTGCAGTACTGCCTGATTGTGATATATTCTGTATTTTTATTATCTCTCACTCAAGTTGCAGCCCACTCTCATTCAGTTGTGTGTACACTGAAGTGAGAAAAATTCAGTCAGCCACCAAGAATGGTGTTTTGTGACAGTGACAATGTGAGTGCTCTCACCAATTTGCCACTCCAGCTCAGTCCACTTTTCCCTGACAAACAGCCAGATAAATGAACTTGGAATTTTTATCAGCTACTTTTGAATTTGCTCACAAGAGCAAACATGCTGGGTCAAATTGGAAACAAGTGAAAAAATAAACCAGTGTGTCATACCTGGGTCTTTCAGAATTAAATTTACCCTCCACAGTACATAGCAGCAGTGCTATGTAGGACACACAAAGTTACTTCCAGTATTTCCACTGGTATCTCTGCATTTGATCTGTGAACATCACATTTTTAGGCAGCTGCTCTGGCATTTCTTCTGAAGATAGTATATGATAATTCTATTAGTTTTTAAAGGAAACACAGTTTGTAGTCACAGTTTTGGTTTTTAGATTTTTCCCAAGTTCTAAACAGAACCAAGCTCATAAAAGAGTAGTTATCCTTGCTTGTAAATCTCACTTGTAACTATTTGACTTGGGTTTGTGAAATCAGATATGGTACCAGCTGTCTGAAGGAGCACATTTGTGGAATTATTCATTAATTTAATGTGCTGTGGTATCTCTGCAAGCCTTAAATGTAATTTTAAGTCATACCTAAATAATTAGCACCATTACAACATAAAATTGTTAAAGGAAAATGTTCTTATTCTTTAACCATTTCACAGATTGTTACAGCCACAGAGATAGATAAATAACTATTTTCTTTTACATATAAAAAAATATATCTATGACACTCTTACGGATGAAAGGGAATGAAATGCTGCTTCTCTTCATTGCTTTCAGATTTTCCTTTTATGATATCTGTAATATCCATGACTAGAAGAATAAAAGAAAAATCATCAGAACATATAAGAGCATTCCAGAATAGCTTCTCTTATCTGTGAGCGTTCTTGTGCCTCAAGGTAAATGTGGATTTTTCAGCAGCAGGGCTGGGTTTGTGGGGCAGAGCATTTTGTGCAAAGCCCACACTAAAAACATGCTGCTGTGGAGAGAGAGGGAGAATTCAGACTGACTTGGGAATACAAGTATCAGAGCTTTGGGGACATAACCACTGGCTTTATTTCATCTGCAAGGGGTTCTGTTATTAAATTGGTTCTGTACTTTCACTCCCACAGCTTGGCACTCTATAAATAATTAGGAAATGAAATTCAAAAGTGGATTTCAGACTTGAACTAAAACGTCAATGTAGGTGCAGTCTTTGCAGAAACCAATTGACAGAGCTGATGGGTATTCTGACATGTCTAGGTAGAGATTTTAATAATCCAGGGCTGCAAAAATCACTGATATCCTGGTTCAGCGATAGCACAGGAGACAGCAGTACCTGCCACGCCGAAGGGCCGCCGGAGCCCTTGTGTGTATTTCTTGGAGTTACTGTCCCTCAGGTCCATCCTGCCCACTCGCACTATCTGGCAAACTAAATAAATTTTGTCTCTGCTAAGGTCTTTATTTCCAAGATCCTAAGATACAAACAAAAAAACCCCATGCTGTTACTTAGGTAAAAAGCAAGTTGTAAAATTGAAACAGGACCTGCAGGAATAAATTGAATTTTAGCAATCACTGGGGAAAAAACAACAACAAACAAAAGACCCCCAAACCAAACAAACACCCAAAACCTCAATCAAATTAAAAACTCTGAGCACATCAAAAGGATGAAAAAACTGACAGTTCAGAGTTTGAAAAAAATATAAGGTAAGATAAATAGAGAGAATAATAACAATCAAGAGATACAGCAGATAAAACTAAATAAATCAAGTCATCAAGAAATTCATGAAGCAGAGAAGCGATCTGAAGAAAGACCACTGAAACATTGTCACTGCCCTAAAGAACTTAGTGATTTATCACCTTGCTCTGTTTCTGGGATTACTTCTGCTTCCTTCTTCATCTTGATCACTGCTTATGAGATCTGACAGTGACCCCAGAGAAGAAAATTTCATTTGCAAATACAAAGGGAAGCAAACTGGAAAACACTTACTGTGAACACCACTTTCAGATTGTTGAGCATATCAATTTCCTTTGGAAAGCCTCGACTCCCCCATCTCACCAAGTAGTTCTCACTGTTTGGAAGATAAATATCTCACTGTCAAGGGATTTAAAAATTCTTCCTTTACACAGTACAGGAGTTGCATAACAGACAGTCTGTGGTTATAATTCAAATCTAAGACCAGACTAAAAAGACAAGAAAAGCACTATACAGGTATCACCAGTAAGTTTTAAAAGAGTAATTTGAACATAACACAAATGGGCACCTTTTTTTTGAGGCAACTTTACCATCATCATAGTCTGTTTGATGGGAATACTCAACAGAATCTTAATCTACCCAGAAATTTATAAATTTAATTTTTTTTCCACTCCTCCCCCTTCAGCACTCTACTCCAAACACCACAATATTGCCCATCTAGAACAATCTCTAAAACTTGAAATGGGCTCAGTCTTTTCCAAACTTCTGAAATGTTTAATCCAGGAATTACCTATGAAAATATTTGGAAACTTAGAATTCTTTAACAGCAGACAGTGACAAGATCTGTCCACTCTTTGCTTTTGGTTTCATTCCTTTTGTTTACACATTCTTTGCATTATTATATTATTACAGCACATTGGCAATCATTTCAGTTCATTTTGGCCAGTTCCATTTGCTACTTTTCTGCAGTCAGAGGACGAAGCTTTACCTTATAATTGTTGACTTCTGTGGGTCGTACAGGGACATAAAGAGCTCTGCATCCTCTCCAATTCGGCAGACAAAATTCCTCACAAACACATACAGGCTGTGGGTCGGGGATGAAGACAGTCGGGAGTACAATGCATAATCTGGCTGGTCCTTTGACTAATCAGGAGGAGGAAAATGAGTTAATAAAACCCAGGAATTAAAATGCTGCTATACTACAAGCAGTTTTTCATTAGGTATATATAATAGCTAAAATTGAAAAGGAGAGCAGGGAGCTGGACTCAGTAATTATCATAATTCTCCACCTTGAGCTATTCTATGACTCCCATGTCTTAGGCCAGTTCTTCAGCCAGTAGGCAATGATGTAAAGGGGGAAATATTCCCCCCACTCTTAAAGAAAAGAGCAAGTATCAAGATGTCAGCACAGAGACAAGCTTACAAGCCTGAAGGAATTTATTTTTGAACACAGTAGGCTGTAGCAGAAGGCCTATGATCCACATCACAGAGGTGTTGCAGTGTGCTAGAGCAATAGCAAAATGAAGTCAATCTCTTTGAAGAGGAGACAAATAACATGCTGAGATCAGGACACAGCTGAGCAGGTTCACTTACTGAAAAATAGGCTCCTGAATTCTTACCTCCCATCTTAACCATCAAGAAGCAGCTTCTTAACACTTCTAAACCCATTGTTTGTCTCTATTTTAAAAATAAGTCACCACAGTCTATCACAGATTCCCGTTTCATTTTCCTTATATTGTCAGTTAATTACAAGGTGCTTTCCAGTGATTTGTCATGGGTGTTATTGAAGTGTCATGACAAACCAACTATTTTCTCTTTAGTGATTTACTTGCTTTTTTACAGTTCACTTTCTCATAAATGGAGAAAAGAACCAAAGTGGCTTACAAATCCTTACCAAGGTTTAATATTGCAAAAGGTCAAGGAAGTGTAGTCACCTGCTTTGCATTTAAAAAGATTTAATTTATGCACTTGTCAGCTTTGCTTTGGCACATGAACTTCTGGTGTCCAGAAGATTATGCTGAATTCACCCTAGTTCCTCTTCAGTGAGCTTAAATTCTTCACCTCCATCAGACTAACTAGCAAGCAGCAACCAGGGTAGTCACAAGAGCTTGTGAAAACAAGTTGTGGTCAGCGCTGCTGTGCAGCCTGAGTTCCAAATGTGTGACTATTCCCTGTGCAATTCTGACTACTGAGTAGTCCAGGGATGAAGTGGAGACATATTTCAATATAGGAGCTCAAGAATGGATTTAGAACCAACTTTAGACATGAGCTTTAAGCCCAGCCCACAGCCCAAACCCAGCGCACAAATGCAATTCAATTTGAGGCTTAGCCATATTCATAACACAAGACTGTGGATCTACTCTTAAGTCAGAGGAAAAAGTTTCCACCAAATTTTATGGTTCCATCCTTCAACCCTCAGATGAGTTTTTGTTTGGATTTTAACAAAGGAAGCATCAAGTTTAGCCAGCCATTCCTACCATTTCCTCCTTAATTCTCTCAGTGATTTTATTAGTTGCTTCTTCATGTGCATGAAACAGGCTGATAACACTGGTTTTATCTGGATCCAAGATATTTCCATCCTCATCTCTAACTATCAGGTCTAGCTCAAGTACTCTGCGAAAACACAAAAGGCATAATGGTAGGGTTATTTCCTTCCAAATAAAGAAAGCTTAGAAATGTAACAAACAAGGAGACACTTAAAGATTTAAAGTTATAAAATTTAAATACATGCAACAATATTTAATGAAGAAAAATTTAACTATACCCCATTATTTTTTAAGTTGCTGTCTAATATTTAGGAATTTTTAGTGTTGTCACCAAAACGTTGAAATGCCTCTCACATAAAATAGATCCACCCTGTTCAATGACTTCTAGCAGTCTTCATTGCTTTTAGCTTTTAACACCCAATGCTTGTAATCAAGATGTTCAGGGTCTTCCTGTTACCTTCTGCTTTTATGTTGCTCCCTCACCCTTTCTGTCCTAATACTTAACTCTGCTCTCCTCTGCCCTGCTCTCACACTAATTGTGCCTTTTTTCCTGCCACTCTTTTTCCCTCTTCCACAACGTCCCCCTCAGCCCTCACTGTCATTTCCCCTCTATTCCTTCTCCACAGTTTGGCAAGTTTCCTCCACACCACACAACTCCACCCCACACTTTCAGGAGCTTACAAACACTTTCCAGCTTGCAATACAAATAA
>VYZP01008571.1:0-11408 GCA_013400635.1 Hypocryptadius cinnamomeus | reverse complement strand
CTTTGAAAAACTTTTTTTCTTAGTGCCTTTTTTTTCCCCACCTGGTAGTTACATGGAAAAGACACTATAGAACAGACCTGATCTCAACTCCTCTATAACAGCTCCTCCATAAAAGTGTTGACTGACTGAGATTGTGAGATGTCCATTTGTTTTGTAATAGAGACAACTGCCAAGAATCCTAATATTATTTATCAGGAATATTAAACTGCAGTGTTCCATGGATCAAATCCTACAGAGGCACCTACTGGAAAGTACATCCACTGAAGTTCTGTCACTAGGTTCCTCTTAAATTTAACAACAGTAGCAGTTCAAATCCAAAGAAATTCAACTCATCCTTTTGTCTTTCACATTACAAATATGAAATAAAGATGTGACACTTTTTCTGAATATGGCTTCATTTCCAAGGTAGAGTTTTGGAATACAGACATGGAGATATAACTTCATTAAAAACTGGGTTAAAATCTTTTGGCTTCACTTTTATAGAGGAGATGACTGTAATTGCAGCTGTACTTAGACCGCCTGCAGTAACTGTTAGCTATTCTAATTATTGCTAATCGGGGCCCTCTTAAACTGTATAAGTACTTCTGACATTAAAAACTGCCAGTAAAATTTAAGATGTTTATGCAGGTAACAGAAATGGCATCTTGGACTGCATAGGTTGGCTTTATAAACACAGCTTATCAAGCAATAAAAGCTGACATTACATACTCAACTGAGTGCTTAAACTTTGTACCCCACAGATCTTAAGTAAAGACTTGTACCCAGTTTAGGATGAGCCTTTCTGTTGACAAAAAAAAATTATTTCTTTTATTATCAATAGTGAAGATTTACATCCAAGACTCACAGTCTTATTTTCATGCAAGTTATTTCGTTTTGATTCTGGATCCTACAGAAGACTTGGCTTTGGTTTTCATGCTGACAGCTGTTTTCCTGTTAGTCCTGTACACTATCTGAATGCAGCAAAGATTGCTCTATTTGGAAAATCATGTACAGAGGGAAAGAAGGGCTCACTTTCTCTTCTTTCACATTGCATGACATCATTTACAAACAATCATTTCTCTCCACACGCCCACATTTTTCATTTAAGAACCAAAATTATAAGTACAGTTTGGCTCATTTGCACAGTCCTGGGCTCTGGGAAAAACAGAATTAATCTTTAAAGCCCAAAGTCCAAACTTGCACAAGCTTCAGCTCAACCCTTGGCTCTGCGTGTGTCTTTCTAACTCTAGGGGAAGCCAGAGGAAATCTTCCTAAGCAGCACCTCTAACACATGGCTGCACGTGATTTTTGCATTTTTTTAGATGCTGCTGGCTCTGAGCCAGCTCTCCCTTTACACAACATTACACAACTGTAGCATGGAGGGCTTAGTATGTGTAACACACCTTCAGCCTAAAACTATTAATCTACACAGCCCTCACCTGTACATTCTGCAGGGGGCCAGGAAAAAATTATGCAGTCTAGACATCTGACTAGACTACTGCCATTTCCTCCTCATCACACAGATTCTCCACCCCAAGAAGAGATCACAGCAGGGTTTAGAGAAAGGTGAACAGTACAACTATTCAGTGCAGCTGCTGAGTAGGATGGTATGGATAAAAAAATTGTTAGCAAGGTGCTCACACTCACAGATGCTGGACACATACACAAGCATGCAGTCCCACATCTGTTTCAAACAAATGGTATTTTCATAATCTTTTATACGAATCCCAGCATGTAATTGTAAGCAGGCAGTTTTCCAAAATACAATTGTGTTGTGCAAGTGAGAAAGAAAATGACAGATGATATGTACTACACAAAGAACTATCACAGTGTCATTCTTCTCTAGAGATCTTTCAACATAGTGAAAGAATGATTTTAGGTTTTATACTGCTCCAGGGTGGCAAGTCAAGCAAGGAGGCTGGATATGGCAATCAAAATGAAATTGAAATTTGTCTTTGAGAACAAGACTTTCCAGAAGCAATGTCATGAGGAGAGGACATGGGCATTAGAAAGTCAAGTATCAGCCCTCATCAGAAACCATAAGAGCTTTAGGAGCATTACCTGCCACGTCCATGCAAATAAAGAAATTAGTCACTTCATCATAAGGGATGAAACCTTTACAATTAGTGAACACTGAAGACAATACATTCACACAGCCTTAATCCAAGTCATGCCCCAGCACACGTAAGGCTCAGCAGAGGCCTGGCATGTTGCCAGCAAACCTGAAAACACCACTGTGCTTCAGAACATATTGCTGGGGAGAATTGTTTGACTAAATGCCTCTGCAGCAAAACCGCTGACACCTATGAGGTTATGCAAGCAGCTCAGTGTTTGTTCTATGATACTGTTAGACCACTGCTCAGAGAAATTCAAGTGTGATCCATAAACCATCAGGTTACGTATTCAATTATATCCAAATCTGCCTGTACTGCAACAGATGAAGTAAAAAGTTTGAAGTCTGCCATGAAATAGAGATGTTTGAAAGAGAGCAGTGTATGCACATCTTGGTTAAAGATTTTGGTAGAAAAAGAAGGGAAGAAATTGGTTTCTCCTAGTCCCAGACTAAATGTTCCTGTTCAAATCCTATTATACCACTAATAAAGCCAATGACTAATTATCCACAGAGGTTTCTATTCTCTTATTTTTTTTAACTCAATTCCATGACTCATTTACACAGACCAGGAACATGTAGTGCATGTTCTTGTTCCCATTTCTCTAATATTTCTGTTTATATTTTCCTATCCTTTCTTACAGTTAAAACAACCTTGGTTGAAGAGATAAGCCTATTACGTGGCAACAAGGTCTCCTAAGATCATCTCTAAGCCACCATCATAATTTACAGCTCTGCTGTGGAGCATCATTCGGTCACAGCAATGGTATTCTTGAGCAGAGTGCATCCAAGCTTCGTCACCCTTGGCCCCTTTTCAAGCAGAGGGGCAGAATGCTGTCAGCATTCATGTCACTTGTGGGCTGTGATTCCCCAGAGAAGCAGCAGCAGCAGGGGAGACACCCTTCCTTCCCTCACTCTCCTGGAACACTCATCTTGGGTGCTAGCTGACCTTTTGAAATAAGCATTCATGATAACCAGCATTTTCATAACCTTAGCCTTAAAGCCCTTCTTTCAAAAGTAGCTTTTTGTTTCTGAGAGTTCAACCTGAGCTTGCTCTCATGAGTGCCTATTGCCAAGGGTTCTCTAAGGCATATGCTGATACAGGGGCTGAGTGGTCCTTTGGTGCTCTGATTCAAGATAGGCATCCAAAAATCAAGATAAATGAACTTGAGTGAATGACTGCTCAAAACAGGAGTCTATGCTACTTTCCCATGGCCAAGGAGATTGTCAGTGGAAGAAATGAATTGTTCTTACTTCCCAGCCTTGCACATATTCCCCTGGCTGTCCTACCTCTAAACCACAATAATTTTTCATGTTTGTGTATTCACTACCACAAACACTAATGCACACTTTTCCAGGAACAATCATGCTATCATTGCAGTAGTTCGAGAATGGGAAGAAATTACACATACCTTACTATGCTATCTTCCCACAAGGTAAAACTGCAGTAGTGAGGGATTCTGTTATGGGATAGAGCAATTAAAAGGGAGAAAAAAGGCTATGATGCCACTTTATCCAAAAATGTATGGAGAATCCATTAGGTTGATCATTCGAGTTTGCAGAGAGAGGAGAGAAAAAGGAACTTATCTCTCTTTCAATTTTCTACTTGGGGTTTTGCTGTAAGCTTTGACTGCTGCTACATTACTTGTCAGGTTGAGCCCCTGAACCACAGAAATTAATCCCAGAACAAACTATTTTGGCTTGTGAGGTGGTGTGAACACAGGATGCTAGATGACAATAGGCCACAGAAAAGGTCAAAAAACCCAATGGGGGAAGCAATGCACATGTTGAGTGCTGTGAGAATCATGCTGAGTAGCTGCACGGATAACTGAGTTTGGGGGATTTCTCAGCTCTGCTCACTGCTCTTGGGGTTTGCAATACTGCAGGTAGCAAAGAAAGGGGGATGGGAAGGGGCTGGGCAACAAAGATGTGTGGCAAGGAAGCAATTCTCAAATGTAAGGGCTCTATGTCAGTAGTGTTGGATCTGCACTACTAGTTCGGGTGCTGCAGGGAAGTAACTTTGCGCTTGTGCCTTTTGCGTAGGAGGTCAGGGAGCAAAGGGGGATACCCCACAGCAACACGAAAAGAAGTATGCATATAGCTGTATGACTAATGCCCCTTAGTGCCTGGGACAGACTTTTCTGAGCCATACACAAGTCTTTGCCAACTCTTTCATGCAGACCAAGCTAGAAGAAACCTAAAGCAATGGCGCATATTGAGTTGTGTGAATTTTTGTTGATACTACAGCAACAAACTTAATATTTCTCAAACCAGAACTCCCAAAACACAAGCAAATCATTGAATTAAGAAAAACTTGTATGAATATGTAATTTTGCATCACTCTGATCTCCACTCGGTCAATTGCCAAAATGTTGTATTGGTCATTCTATAAAACTGTAACATCTGCCCCCCCAGGGCAGCTTACCAAGCTGGCTTCTGCAGTGTACTGGAGGAACACCTCCTTATGTGGGAACACCTTCCTCCTTTCCCTGCATGGGGAGGAGGCATATATGGGTACTAGTTACATTTCTGTGAAGCTTACCCTTTCACACCTCTGATGACTGGGATCCCAAGGGGGTGGGAGTAGCTATCAGATATAGTAATGCTCCAGCCCAGCAAAAGCTTACATTGCATATTAATGTTATAAACCTACTGTTTGTCTGAGAGAATCACAGCCCATGAGCAGCCCATGGCAGCACTCGGGCCCTGACCTGGCAGGGGCTAAGAAGTTGGGATGCAAGCAGTCATTTTCCAGAGGGCCACCAACCAAACCCCAGCCGGCTCCCCAGGGCAGCCCTTTGCTGGCTGCAGCCAGCACGGGGTCCATTGACAGAGAGAGAAGAGCCAACATGGACATCGTGGCAAAGAGGCTTCAGGCTCAGGAGTCAGAGGGCCACAGAAAGACAGATTATCTGCAGCTAGCCAACAGTAATGCAAAAGCAAGTAATATTGGGAATATGTCTTGAATCATCTGCTTCCCCAACCATTTTGGTACATCCCAAGGGGACAACTACCAATAGGCCTCCATTCCCATACACAGAAGTTGGCACATGTCTTTTTCCCAAGCATGCATGTGCTGATTATTTTATTTTTCCCCTTCTATGTTATAGCCCAATGATTAAGACTGGAATTGAAACCCTGTCTCCCTGGAGAGAATTTTATCACAGGTTTCGCACTTCAGGGCACCTCAGCCACGAAACTGTAGAAGAGCAGGAGGTGAGGACAAGGGGAAGTCAGAGCACCTCCGTGCTGGAGAGACACCCACCTGCAGAAGAGAGCTCAGGCAGCAGCAGCTCTTGCACAGCACGGCTGTGGCCTGCTGGCTGGTCCTGGTAGTGCAGAGGGGAGTTTGGATCCCAGCTCTAGCTCCAGGGATTTTCTCTGTGTTTCACGCTACACAACCATTACCTATAAAATTCCAGGTCAAATCTTAAGTCAGAGTGTTTTCTCCTGATGGATTTCGAGCATAACAGACTGGACAGCACACAGTTTAAAGGCCTCAAGTTTTGTCCACAGGCAGATTGGAGGTGGTTGTATTTTTTGTCGAGTCTCCCTTCGTCTCTAAGCATCAGTTTGCCTATCCATCAAACATAAATCATTACCCTCGTTTGTATCAAGTACTATGATAACAATATCTGTTCTATGAGTAAACTATTAAATGTACAGGTGAAACCCAAGGTATCTAGATTTTTTATCTGACATATAAAATGGACCAAGAAAGGATGGTGGAAGCAACAAAATAGCTGCTTAGCAGAGCCACACATGGCAAACACAAGAAAGATTTTGATTAATTCCCTATTTGTTTTGCAACTCCTCGGACAAGGGAGAAAACACCCTGGTATGGGGGAGGATCTGCTGCTCCGAGCAGCTCAAGGAATTTAAAGCATCTCACGGTGCCGTTCTCGGCTCTCCAGCACCCCCAGCTGGGCTTCGGCAGGGCAAGAGCCGTCCTGGCTATTCTGTCGCTCACAACAGGACAATTTGTTCAATTAGTTGGTGTCAGGGCACTACAGAAAATGAGACGTTGCTTTGCTCCTACTGAAGCCTTAGACAGTCTGGTTTTGGCTGAAATCCAGAGGGGCCTCCCCCCAGAATTATGTCCTCTGCATAACATTATTCTTTTGAGCTCTAGCTAAACAGCTGGATTTGTTTTGAAGCCAGTTGTCACTGAGCTGCTCACTATTTCCAGTGCCAGGTTGTTAATCCTGAGCCTGAGCAGGGCACTGTGTGTTAAAACAATTTTCCTTTGATGACTCTTTTACCAGGATGTCTAGCACTCAGCTCATGGCATGTGTTCCTGTGTTCCTGGGACTTGATCCCATATCATAGCTTGATCCCAAGTCAATGAAAGGCTCAACAGTAACTGGAAAGCAATCATCAAGTTACTGTCATGGGTACATCCCATAACAAATGCCAGGATGAGGTCATGGCACACTGAGCAAGTGGGTGCTCCCTCTTCATTTCCCTGGCTTTTCTCCCCATGGCCTTTACAGGTGCACAGAGTCACCTGTCAGCAGATGTTTCAGACTAGTACTCTGACATGTGAGAGGAACCTGTAAAAATTCCTTTGGAAAGACTATCTAAAATTAGTTGCTTCTGAAATACATAATGTCACACATGCCACTGGACTCACCAGAGGCAGTACCTTACATACATTCTGCTGCCTCTCTGGTTGATCAGCTGTACAGGATTGTTATCCCCCACCAGAACAGACTTCAGGCAGCAGCTGGGCTTCTTTCCAGCATCACTTTTCAAACCCCAAGAAGCATCAGCTTGAATATGAAAACAGAATGCCAACATGATGCATGGTCCTTTCTCCACAATAGACAAATGAAATCTTACATTAGGGATAGAAAGCAATTTTGATGTGCAATGACAATTGAAACAGGTCTGCCAAGTTTTTGTTTCATCTAAGGGAAAATTATTGGCATAGAAAATCTGCTAAGTCCCTTCTCCACCTCTCCTGAAAAAGCCCACAGTCTTTAAAACTGTGTTTCAAACTATTTCAAAGTCAGATAGGTAGAGTTGTAGAATATCAGCAGATTTTAAAGTTCCTTCTCAGAAAACAATGCTCAGATGTATTAAAGTTCTTTAATATCATAGCTAATGCATTGTCATTCTCAGTTCAAATACTCCATAAAGTACCTTGTCCTGAAATCAAACTGCTTATTTATTGCCTCTTCAAGTACCGGTTAATGTCACTCTATATTTACATTAAATATTCCACAAGTAATTGAGGGAGAGTGCAACACTACCTATTGCCTTTTGCTATCACAAATAGGGCAAAGAAAGACAGTCACATTATGCAAAGATTCTCATTATTCAGATGAAAAGACATATCCTAGATATGCTATGCTTTACAGACAAAGACTGAATTCATGGTCAGATTTGAAACTTCAGCCTCTCTTCAACAGAGCATCTCAGGCCAGACTCCTCAATCAAAAATTACAGAAGGGATTAAAAATTTGGAAGTAACAAATTTGTATTTGACTGAACTAGTCTTCTTACATCCTGGCAAAGATCTGCTAGCAAAAACTGCAATTCAGTTTCAAACCAATAAAAGCCTTAGAAATATATTTAATTTATATAATTTCATAGTGTTAAATATTTAACATCACAAAGTTTAAAAATAAGCTAAACAACTGATAAGAGATGTGTTCTGAGACACTATCCCTGTTCCTGGTCTGTTTTGATTTAGAGGCTGTATTGCAGACTTAACCCCAGAGGTTACCATTTTCAATTTCTGTTACTCATCACCATACAGAGAGGCTGAGAAGAAAACAGGTCACAGTGAGAGGTTGTTAGTCCCATAGTCCTCCTGCTTCCTTCCTCATTCCTTCCTGTTGCACAAGCCTATCAACCTTTCTGCTCTAAGGAGAAAGATCAATACAAGAGTGACTGTCATCTTTATTACATGACAAAACGAACCTAGGAATAGCTACAGTGTTATTGTGATGTGTATGGGGGGAAAGACCAATCTTCTGTTGGATATTATTTCTCAGTTTCTCCTTTTCTGTGCAGAACCACAGTACTCACTGCCTAGAACTGTTCCCCCAGTAGCTGTGTTCTCTGCAAAAGTCACAGAAGACTAATCTCAAAGAGGATTTCTCCCACGCTAATGGTTTGTTAGCATCGTTTTTCCTTGCTGTTTGTTATCACCGGCAGCAAAGGCTCTTAAAACATTTTGTCTGGGGCGGAATTTGCAGTAGGGATTAAATGCTCGTCCTTGGCGGAGGTTTCACTTCTGCTGTAAAGGTAAACCCTCGCACTGGGCACTAGAGGGCACAACAAATATCCTTTAGATACACAGTATCTGAAAATATTGATATACTGTAAACTTCGTATCAAACTTAGGAAAAGGCGTAATAATAGTTCCTGCGAGGTTGTATGCTAATATATTTCATTTATCCTAATTATTTTCTAAGATGACCATCCCTTGCACTCTAACCCACAGTACACAATTTGTATAGAAGAAAATGCACACATACACACAAAAATACAGTATTAGCATTTGCACACGAATTTATACAACAGCTATTGTGCATCACAACATTGTGTGCTGTGTCATCTGATAAAGTAGGAGGGGAAAACTTTCATCTAGTTCAATTACTGAAGAAATTTGTATTTATGACTCAATTTTTTGTTGCCTTGAAGCAACAAACCTGTCTGTTTCAGAGTGGATTAGATGGAAGTGCTGAGCTCTCCTCTCCTGGATCCAACGACAGTGGGAATGGTTCAAAGCTGCACCAGGGCAGGTTCAGACTGGTCATTAGGAAGTATTTCTTTACCAATCATTCAGTGTTGTTTCCCTCTAATCCTCCCCAAGGGATTTATGAAAAAGAACCTGGGTTACCCTCACCTTCTGCAGTGTATCACTACAGCACTCATCTGCTGTTGGATGCTAAAAGTTTCAGCAATTCTTGACATAAAACTGGAGCTTTCCTGTTCCAAGGTCATCCCAGTGCCTAAGTAATAAAATTATGACCACTTTCTCTCTTTTCCTTCACCAAAACATAAAGTATTTTTCTGTAGTGAAACAGCTTCAACAAGAACTGATGATGTACCCGCTCCAGAATAAGCAATTTGCAGTTTGATGTGGGGGTCATTCTTTAAGCATGGGTGTTTGGTTCCCCTCAAGCTGAAGATAGAATTAAATCCAACTCATAAACTTTCTAAATAGGTACACCAATAAGCAAAAACTGCAGCTATTAAAAAAAAGTATTTCCAACCTCCTCTGCTATGTGCCCAATGCCTGCCCCAAGACAATACATAGAAAATAAATTTTTATCAAGTTTCTTGATTAGATTTTCAGAGAATAAGAGTTATTCATCTTCTTTAGAGGGTTCGGGGCTACAAATCAAGAGTAAAAGTATTTTAGATACCAGTAGGGAACTGTACCCATAATATATCTGAAGAATAGTATTTAAGCTACAAAGCTGTGCCAAATTCTTCCAATAGGTAAGTCATTCATAGAGCAGAAGGGTTCTTTCTAACCTCTATGAGAACTAAGACCAGCACAGTGTTCTGACTGATGCTCAGGAGGTTAGACAAGTGAAAGTTATTTTCAGTCTCTGTGAACCTGAAGAGATGCTTATGGGAGACAAAACAACCAGATTGGCCTCACTTTTAAAATAAAGGGCTTTGAGCTGACTATCACCACACAGGAGTAAAATCTTCTAATTATGACAGATAATTCCACACACTCATCAGCTCAACACTCCACAGCAGTCAAAAAAAGCACAAATTTTACGTCAGGAATTACAGGGACCACGGAGCAGAAAATCTTCAGACTATTGGGTATATGCAAGGCATGTCCACAGTGTGAAAACTAAGCAGAGAGCTGGTTCCCTCGCTTCAAGAAATGATACAGCAAAACTGGAAAGGGGCAGAGAAGAGCACTGGGAAGGATCGAAAGTATAGAGCAGTTTCAGAAAACAGATCGCCCCCGAAGAACAGTCCAGGAAAGAGGTGGTCCAGCCGGCACACGCTGCAAGTCCACAAAATCACCAGCAGACAGAGGAGAAGAGCATGGACTGACTGACCCTTCACTGCCACTCACAGTACAAGAACTACAACTGTGGGGTGTCAAATGAAACGAGATGCAGAAGGAAAAAAAGCCGGAGCCGTGGCTGCGGGCGGTGCCGATCCTGATCCCGCCCCGCGCTGGCGCTGCCCTAGGGCCGGCCCGGCCGGGCTGCCGGGAAGAGTTGGACTCGGTGACCCTTGTGGGTCCCTTCCAGCTCAGGATATCAGTGATTTTATGAAGGGCCGCTCCCAGCCCCGCCGCAGGTGTGCTCCGGGGCCCGAGGAGCAGGAAAGGGCAGCCCGGCTGGCGCTGGCGCCGCTCTGGAGCCATTTTCCAGAGGGCGGCACGGGATCGGGAGCGGGGCGATACACCCGGCGATTCTCCTCGCACCTGGTCCTGATGTTTCTCACCAGCAAATCTCTCACTTGAGTTCTCAGGCAGTACCAGATTATCAAGAGTGAAGCTCCCCAGCGATGGCAGGTAAGAGCAAATCCGGGTGAAAATGCTGCTCGCTCCAGGGTGGCCGCTGGGCACCTCAGGGATGGGGCCTCTCTGCCGTGTTTAGCTGCGACATTGAGGTCTTACTTTTCCAAAGGACTGAAATTACCTCAGTAAGTGATGCCTTGGAAAACTTCAGTCTCTCTAAACACTCTGCCCAAGCGCCCTCAGCTCTACCAAAAGGGAAAAAATCTGGCAGCTTTGCAGAATCAAACTGAGCACTTTGGGGAGCTCGTCCATCTCCAAGCACTCCCTAGAGCTCCCCATTTGCTGGGAGCTGCCAGGAAGAGCAAAGAAGCAACTGCTTCTTATATTCCAAAATAACATATACACAAGGGTTTCAAAAGCTTATACACACATTGAATTTATGATAGCATTTGACCTGCAAGTTTTAATTGTCTTTTTTGCATAGCTCTAGTTTCATGGACACTGTGCACCATCGTGAAATAATTTCCCCTTATCATTTACATTAAAAATGAGCTGTTGTTTCATCAAATATTCAGTTCAGTTTCTACTAGTTTTCTGTGACACCGTAAACTTGCCTGTCACTTGGCAGGTGTTGCTCCAGGCTGAAGCTGTGTACCAGAGAAACTGACCTCAGGAGATGCCTGGATTTTTGCCTTGGAAGTCAGGAAACAGGAGCTGCATGTTTTGCAGACGCACTCATTTTCAAAAAGCCCTATAAATTTTGCTCTCTGGTTATCGACAAATAACTGCCACAACATAGAAAATATTTCCTCTTTCCTTGTTGACTCAATAGGAGAGACAGTGTTTTGCTGATGTTGGACAGTGTGA
>VYZP01008569.1:0-10657 GCA_013400635.1 Hypocryptadius cinnamomeus | reverse complement strand
CTTACAAAACCTCTAGATGAACAATATGCATTTGGCTAATGAGCAAGAGAAATGAGAAGTAAATCTTTAGGATCTATTGAGTTTTAGCCACTATTGAACTACCTAAATTATATGGTATAAAGCTTCACTTTGCTAACTTTAAATTCACAGAATCATAGAATGGTTTGGGTTTGCAGGGACATTAAAGATCATCTCATTCCAACCCCGCTGCCTAAAATTCAGTGTTAAAATTTGAACATTCCTAGTTGGTACTGTTTCAGAAGCTAGGTAAGTGTGTTGTCATTCCCTTGCACTCAGGAAATGCTGAAGTACAGTAAGAACTGTGAAGGTGCTGAAGATCTTCAGGAAGCACTAACATCTATCCTGGGCATTCTTAAAGCAGTTAATGATTCCATGCACCAGATAGCCATTACAGGCTATGATGTGAGTAGCAGTATTTTTGCTTACTTTTAACTTTATTTTCATTTCTTTTTTAGATATATGTACAGCATGCCCTATACCATGTACTAATAATGAGAAGAGTGTTTTACAAAACATGCCTTTAAACTTAATTGTGTAATGAAAATAATAGGAAGGGGATCTCTTTATACTCTTTTGAAGTTTTCCTGCTATGACTAATATTTTCCTCTGTCTGCCTGAGTTGGTTTTTTCTTTGATCTTTGTGTAAAACTACACCCAAAACTTTCAGTTCCCAAAAAAAATAACAAAACCCAAAACAATACATAAGCAGATTTGGAGCAGAGTTTGAGGGGAAGAACAAACAACCAAATATGTATTTTACTTCCCTCTCTCTATGCGTAGTTCTCTGTGCCTCTGCTACTGGTACTCTTGACTGTAAAATCCTGCCTGAACAGTGATGGCCAGTGAAAATTATATGAAGAAATTCAACACTGACTTCACTGCATTTCCAAATCCAACATAAGCACTGAAATGAGAGATTATTGGGAACAACAGACTTGTTTGGAGTCTGTATTGCAATCTGATGTTATCTCTGTAGTTACAAATATCACTGGTTTTTTTTTGTTCCAGGGAAACCTGAATGAGCTGGGCAAGCTTTTAATGCAGGGATCCTTCAATGTCTGGACTGACCATAAAAAGGGTCACACAAAGGTGAAAGATTTGGCACGCTTCAAGCCAATGCAGCGACACCTCTTCCTCCATGAGAAAGCAGTGCTGTTCTGTAAAAAGCGAGAAGAAAATGGAGAGGGATATGAGAAAGCACCTTCTTATAGCTACAAACACTCCTTAAATGTAAGACACTGATCAGTCCTGATGGTCAAGGTACTGAGGGCTTAGCCTGTAGTAATATTCTAGTTCTATCTGCAGACCTGTGTTGCAGCATTGTACCGGGAACTTCACTCTTTCAGACAAACCTGACTGGTGCTGCAGGTCTGTGTTATTTTGTGTTGCTGTCTGTCCAGCTGAATGGCAGTTACATTACTCACACAGAAAACATAGGGAAAGGTAATGTAAAAATCATGAAGGGTTTGTTGGTCTGGGTTTTAAAAGCAACATTGTACAAGTCAGCCTCAATCTAATGTACCTAAACCCTTCTTCCTTCCAAGGTAGCCAGGCACAAAGCACTGAATCTCTTGTCTCCAACACACAGATCACAATTTGTTAGCTATTCTTTTCCTTGTGCAAGCAGCCAGATGGGGTTTCCTTTTCAGAAATAAGGTACCAAAGAATACCAGTAGCTTCCCTCTTCTGTTTTTAACATAATTGCAATGCAGTAGGTCAGCTTCTGTTCTCTTTGCTTCCAGATGGCTGCAGTTGGAATAACAGAAAATGTCAAAGGTGATGCAAAAAAATTTGAAATCTGGTATAATGCAAGGGAAGAAGTTTACATTGTACAGGTAAATAACATTTAAAAAAAGAAAAAAAAAAAAAAAAAAAAAAAAAAGGGGAGAAGGAGTCTAACCCTAAGAATATCTGGAGAGTTTTTCCCCTGTGTTTTATCACTTACAGAGTGTGATGAAGAAATGTAGAGAAAAAAAAGAAAACCTAAATCATATTTCAATGGAAGAGACTTCTGGGGAAAAAAATAATCACATCTTACAATGTCCATAGAGGATATTGTATACACCATTACTATAGCTGTCACTGGAGTAGTGGATGGCTTGGGAGATGGGCTTTGGCTGCAGCACATGCACAGCCTCTGCCTCAGCCTGTTCCAGTGGCTACAACCAGTTTCTGGCCACAGAAGCACTGGAGAGGGAGCTTTGTCTCTCTTGAATTATTCCTCTGAGGCTATGCTTTGGCATGCAACTATTTGTATAATAACTATTCTGTGCTTGATGGCTGATTGTATTTATTTTTGGATAGGCACCAACCCCTGAAGTTAAAGCTACTTGGGTAAATGAAATAAGAAAAGTGCTAACGAGTCAACTGCAAGCATGCAGAGGTAAAATACTTTGGAGATTCTCTTTTTTATTTGTCAATCTTTTTTAATCCATTTTCTCTTTGATCCTCAGATCCTGCCCTGTAGATCTTCCTGGTGTAGGACACAAATTAATTTTAATAGTTCTTTTTCTTTCCTCCATTACAGAAGCTAGTCAGCACAGGACTCTAGAACAAACACAGAGCTTACCTCTACCACTACCAGCATCATCTTGTGCAAGGTAAGTATGTTGTCACATCATCTTGTGAATATACTAATACATCTGGTTTGCAGCTCTTCATTGCTCCTACCCCTTAATACTGGTCCTTGTGTTTTAAGGTTTTCGTTTAGTTAAACTGAGCAGCAGTGGCATGTGTTTTGCCAGTTGATAGAGAATGCCACAGAAATGTAATTTTCTGCAGCAGCCAAAATCCTGGTGGGATTATGTGTCTGCTTGTTGAGCAGCTGATTATATACATTATGGTCCAGATAAGAGAGTTTTATGGAGCAGCTTTTTTCTTCCTTCACTGTTCTTTTTCTTTACTTTTTCTTCCTTTTCCAATGTCATGTTACCTTCTTTTTTGTCTTTTTCACAGCAGTATCTTTTCTCTGTCTCTTGCTCTTTTACTCCAATTTACTTTTTTTTTTTTTACTGAAATAATGTGTTAATTCCTCCAGTGTCCCAGTTTCATGGTGAAATTTTTTCTTTTTTTCTATCCTTCACCATACCAACCTATATATTCTTCTGTTCCCATCTGTTGTTGTGCCCTTGCCTGACACCTCTCTTTAATCCTCTACTACTCAGTCTGGTTTTTCATATGTGTGTGTATATACCTCTCCAGAAGCCCATGTGCTCATGTCCATATGGTGTGTGCTCAAATATGTATTGGTAACTCTCTGCCCTGCATCTTTTATGCATCTACTTATTGCTCAGGGAGAATTTCCCGGATACATTGTATTTGTGGAGTGTCTTTCTCTATCCTCTTCCCAGATGGAGTTGTGATGGGAATCCACTGCAAGGTCCCTCATTTGTTCCTGTATTAAGACCTTTTGAGAGGCAGAGTTTATTCCTTTATCTTTCTTCTTTTATTCCTAGTACATTCAGCCTGTTAGCTGCAAGCAAGTGTGAGTTGTCCTGAGCCATCTTTCCAGTAACTCCCACTGCCATGGTACATGTGATTGCAGCTAGTCAGGAGAGGTGTTTCTCATTTGTATGTTCCCATGGTCTTTAAATGCACAATCACCAATGACTTTTTCAGTCCTGGAAGCTACAGTCTGAGAAGGAACAAATAAATGGTTTTCAGCCTATAGATCTTTATGTAAAAGCCTGTGATTGGATTGATTGTCTTCATTCTCTTCTAATAAACAGTCCTTCACGGAACCACATCAGAAATACCAAAAAAATGGAGGAGAAAAAAGCTGATCTCACAAGTCTAGAAGGTTGTGGCACTGCAGTAGCACCAAAGTACCCTGAGAAAGGCAAAGGTGAGTTTGCCCATACATGTTGTGGTCTTTAATTGCAAGGAGCATGCCTGCACTGCAGATGCACAGGCAGATCCACCAGCAGAGTAGCCACGGTAGTGCAGGGGAGGCAGCAAGACTCCTGAACGAGCAGGGCTTTGCTGTTTCCAGCCCTAGGGCAGCTCACCCACAAAGTGCTGCCCACACTACACCAGCGTGCTGGTCCCATCTGCCCTTAGCTTGGGATTGATTTCTGCATTCCAGTGTGTGGTCTGGACAGGCCCAAAGCCATCTTGAATGGATGGTAGCCAAAGGCAGGTGGGAACTCTGTTACGAGGCCGAAGTCTGCAGTGGGTCTTCTCTTTAAGCTGCCCAGCTTCTCAGGGTTCTCTTTCTCTGAAAAAATTTCTTGGCATTACTTGACGTAAAGGGAGTTTTTTTGTTCTGTTATGGTTTTTCTCTTTAATTTTTTTCCCATCATGCAAATTATTTATTGAACCAGTGGCAGTACAAGCCCTTGCACAGCAAGAACAACCAGACATTTGTGTTGTACCTGGACTTTCAGTTGTCCCTTCTCATTCTAACGTGCAGGTTCCCTGACATAGCTGCAAATGACTTTGTGCCTTGATCTTTTCATGGCCTTCTCCCTTTTCTTTCTGTCTCTCTCTCTTCCTTTGTAGACAACACTAGCTCTACCTCAGAATGCTCTGTACTGTCAAAAAAGCGCTTTACGCTGCAGGGCTTTACTAACCTCAAAAGTCAGAAAGGTAACTTAAAAATAAGGCTAGACTGTTTTCTGTGTAAGGCTGTAATGGAAGCATCACCGTGTATGTGTGTGTAGTGTGGTAGGTTTTCAGTGTACACACTAGCTTGTTCTTCCAAGGTCAAGCTAGGTTCCTTAGTCAGTGCCTCTGACAGGGAGATTTCAAGGGAAGCTAGCTCCAGAGTGGGAGGGGGAGATGCAGCTAGGAAAAGTGGGGCTGTGGAGATGCAAGAGAAGGAGTGTGATTTCCAGTGCCTCCAATCTCACTGTCAAGGCCAAGGATGGAGTTTATAGTGCCCCATTTCTGTAGAAAAACTAGAGGAAGGAAGCTGTGTTCTCACCAGACACCTGGCCTGCTCCTAGCTTCAGTGGATCTGCCCCAAATGCACTTGTACTTGGCAAAAAGGAATCAAGGTTATTCTGTGAAGGTTTTATAGAGGATTTTTTTATTGGCATCCTTGCTAACAAAAATCTCAAAGCATAAATAACTACAGCAGAATGTGTCTGACGATGTTGTTTTGCTGGATAGAAAAATAAGTAAGAATTTCCCTAATCTTCCAGAAATGGTCTTTGCCTCTTTTTTCCTAAAACAGGCAAAAAGTGTTTGAGACTTTTCTTGCTTCCTCCTGCCAAGTAGTCTTTGAACAGTCTGAATTGCATTAAGATGATGGCACTTGATCAACAGCATGGTATTTTTTCCCCTGTCAGAATGCCTGTTTAAAACCCAATTACCTTTGAGTTCTTTCTGGAGAGACTCTGGGGTTGTTTAGCTAATGCTATTGAGGTGAGCACTAATGTCCCATGCTTGCCTTGACAGAAACTCCATCTCCTTCTGCTAAAAGCCAGACATTGCCAATGATCCTTCTTACAGGACCAGGTATTGCTGTAGCACTAGATTTACATAAAAATGATTGCTTAATTTGGTAATGTTTGTCTGAAATTGAAGCTAATTGTATTCAGTTGATGTTTAGTCAATTTAGGAAAGTTTACATATATTTTCATTTATTACTCTAAAATAAATTTGTCCATTTATCTTCAAATATCTACTTGTAAATAGTTAATTCCTTCTGCTGCCATGCACCAGTGACAGCTAAAATTTTATTACAGAAATCCACTTGTTTTCCAGTGTAAACTCAAAGGTATTTAGCATGCAATCCACCTATTCTCTTTTTTCCAGTTCTTCAATATCTCTCTTCTGTGTTTTTTACCTATTCATCCTACTGCAGCTTCTCCTACCAGTCCTGACAAAAAAGCCAAACGGCACGAAGTAGTGAGTGACCCAACTCCTTTTGGTTTGAGAGGTACAGTGATGCCACATCTTGCACTCCACAAGTACCCACACATCCCTCGTGTAATATGTAACATCAGAGTGCTGAGAATGCTGTGTGATGCTGTTGTGTGCAGGAGTATTGACATCAGCTGTGTTTTTCCAAGGGAATCTATATGTACTGGTTTTGATAGCACAACTGGTTGAAGTTTTACCTTGGTTTAAATAAAGTAGAATATATGGATAACTAGTTTTTAGAAGACAGGGGGAAAGAGATCTGTTGCTGAAGAGAGAGCCAGAAGCCATGTGTTTAATGGAATTACGGGGCTGTCCAGCTACTCTGCCACCATGGTTTCCCAAGTGTTAGAATCCTTCTGTCACTGGGGCCCTTGTGGAGAGGATTTAACTTCTAAAAAAGAAAAAAATTCCAAAACTCAGATCACTGTCATGAGGAATTTCCATTTTAGATCTGCATTTATTACTGCACACACAGCCCTGTTGCATCTTTCTTTGGGTGATAGTTGGCAACTTTTACCACCCTGCGAACCCCAAATGACTTAACTGAGCCCCTTGCAGCAATTTGCCTCCCATCCTCCCAACTCACAGCTAAGCAGAGAATAGGAAAGTGCTTCAATAAACAGCCCATTTCTAACCAGCAGGGCTGATGGTGAAAGTTTGAGTACAAATCCCTAGGGCTAATGAACTAGAGCAGTAGAGAGTACAAGGAGAGCAGCCCCTCTCCTCCTGACTCTTTCCACCACTATGTCCTTTACAAAATATTAGTGTAAACATGAAGCTGTTTCAATCCCTAGCATCAGCCTCCCCTCCAGGTTTCTGAAGTCTTTGTCTTGTCTGTGGAAATGGTGCAAGCTCAGCTGCTGTGCTGGGGAAACTGCAACACCATTCACCTTGCTGAGCAGCAGGCAATGTATTCCTGGGCTAGACACGTGCAGAAACACCACAAGGGTGGATATGAGACTTACAAGGTTATTCTTCTGCATGTAGTGGGCAAAACTTGGAGATCTCCAGGTACCATGGAAGTCCTGAGGGCCCAAAAATGTCTGAAAGAAAAGTGTGTTCTATGGCCTTTTCCTCAGGTGCTGGAATTTTCCAAGGAAGAGAGTCCTAGATCATTGCTGATTTACAGTAAAATTTTTGTGTCCTTGGAACAGGCTTATCTGATTTGGTGTTCTGTCCCATCTAGAGTAAGAAGCATCTTACTTTATGAAACTGCTAAACCAAGTAAATCAATTTAAAACATCTACTAATTCCTCCTTCTGTCTTGCACCTTCCAATCTCTTTTCTGGAACTTTATCTCTCCTCCTTGCCCAGCTCAAACAGGGATAAGCAGGGAGCTGACCCAGGCATTTTGGGATGAGATTGCACCAGGTGATGGCCACAGCAGAGCTCATGGCCCCCATTCATTTCCTTTCACTGCTGCATTGCTCTGATTTATGCTGAGCTCAAGGAATATGAACTAGTGTCAGAATTACATGTTATAGGCTGATCATAGCTCTTTGAAGAAACCTGTTAGATTATTCTGAAGAGAAGCAGTTAATGAATTCTTGGTTTCCCTGGCATCGTTATATCTGAAATAATTTCTGAATAACCTTGTCATTTCTCAGGACTACCTACCCTTTTCCTACCTTCCTTGCCTTTATAGGGAGCTTTGATGTAGTCCCACCCTGGAGAACACACACACACAGATAGAATGTACGTGCATCATTTCGCTCCCATAGTTTGCTAATGTGAATTCTACCATAGTGATCACCTCCCTTCCCAGCAGGAAGTTAATGTTGAGAGCCAGCTTGTATGAGGAGTAGTATCCTTGGTATGGCAGGATCAGGCCAGTCTGCTCTTAGCACATCAGCACAGTACAAGAAAAGAAAGAGGCTGAGGAACAAGAGCTGTTACCCAAAATGTACGCAAGCTGTTACCCAGTGAGTATGAGGTCACAGACTCTTAGAGTGATTTTACTTTCTTTTTCTTTTGTGCAACCCATTGGTACTGTTTCTAATGAGAGCTTGGAACAATTAGGAGAAACCAAGTTTTCTTTTGTTGCATTGTTCCTAACTTAGAAATAACAGAAATTGTTTCAGCTGTGTCCAACAAGCCAACTACAAGATGTAAGATTCCAAGGAAATTTTCATGGAATACAGCAGAAATTTATTACTCAGTTTCTTCACAGAAAGAAGTTCATTCTTAACCCTCAGCAGGGCCAAATGGGTCAGTACATCCAATCTTGTGCAGGTCACTCAGCAGCATAGGAAAGGTAAAAGTCCCACTCCGTTTGGTGTGCTCTGGGTGTGATTCCTTTCTATGATTTCTTTGGGTTTATTCTGATGCTGCTCAGGTTTTTCCTAATGCACTGGCATGACCAGCTGTGTGTCAAATGTCTAAGGAGCAGTGCAAAGCAAAAATGCTGGTGCTTGCTCAATTCAACTAATAGTTACACAAAATGGGAGGTTTATTCTTCCTTTCATTCTTTTCATTGAGTTTCACTGTTGTTTCTGTTTGGCTTGAAAGAAAATCTTGCTTACAAATACTTGTCTCTTTTATTATGACTTTTTTTAATTATAAGCTCAACACATTTATTAGCAGCTGCTGAACTCGGTGTAAAACATCCCACTAATAAAATGTAATGTACTTTTATTTGGAAGAGGATTTTTTGCACTCTGGATATGATTCAGCATTATGAATAAATTAAATGCTTCACCCTGAGAGAGAAAAAGCAGTAAATGACAGGCAGGAGAATGTTGTTGTGGTATTTGGTGCAGTGACTTAACACCAAGGTAGTTCAGAGCACTTAAGTATTCTTGTGCCAGCCTAAACACTCTTAAATATTGGGCTGCCTTGTCAGGTGAGGTGCAGAGTGCTTGTAACTTGTGTGTAATTTTTTGACAGTGTGAAGGAGGCAATGCTTATCTATCCCTTATTCCAGCAAGCTGGTTCGGTTGCTCTGGGTGACAACCCTCTTTGTTCAACCTCTTCCCAAAAAGTGTATGTTCCTGTCTTCTGCTTCCTCCCAAGAGAAAAAGATTATCTATCCCTCGTTTATCTTTGTATAACATATATTTATTATAAAAATATTTTTATATATTTGCTTTTCAGTTGGAAATTTGCATTCTCTCCATTAATTTCCCTTTATATAAATCCAAAGGGCTAAATTCACTGCCAGTGCATTTCCACAACTCCATTTACTCGGATGGAAACAGGCCAACTTTCGCCAGCAGTGAATTTCACCCGGTGACTGTGATAACCTCCCTGTGTCAGTTTTTCTCCTGTTCATGTTGATCACTTACAAGCTTTTCAGTGGGGAGAACATTTCTCCCAGTCAGTGGCTCACTGCAGCAAAGTTAACTGTTGGCTGTTCCTTCCCCAAGGTTGGGCCAAACCATCCCACTCTCTTGATGCATCCGAAGAAAATGACGGCTGGTCTAGTGCTGAAGAACCGCTGAATTCATCGGATGCGGAGGAAGAAGGAGGAGGAGGGGCAGGCGAGATCAAGCTGGTAACCAGAAATGCTTTCCCATGGAGCTAAGCTTGTGCTACCAACACAGTGTGTGTGGCGGGATACAGGAGTGCTTTGAAGCTGCAGGAGGGAAAGTGTCTGCCTTGAAATGCTCGGCTGGGCAATATTGCCAGGGCAATGGAGAAGAACTCCTCTTAAATCAGCCCAGTGTTTGTACCTTGGGGAGGTCCCTCTGTGCCTTTGCACACCTGCAGCCCAGTGAGTCGTGGCTGTTTGTGCCATGATGCAGCAATCAAGTGATGACAGGTTCAGTGACCATGTCAGTAGACTTCCACACAGATGCCATGGCCTGGATTTGCCAGGTTTTCTCTTTCTTTTGGTTTTATTTTCTGTAGCCATACGAATTAATTGTTGTAGTGGGAACATTTCACTGAATGTTTTTCAGGATATGAAAATTAATGTATTGAATTTGCATGCAATCAATCAGCAGAATTTTAGTGCCCCAGTATGTATATTTTCACCATCTTCAGCATGTTAGGTACATGGGAAAGAAGGGAAAAGTATTATAATTACATAACAAAAGCTGCAACATAAAGTCCTCAACAGAAATAATTTGTTTTCTTTCCTCTGTGTGCATTTAGACTCCTGGTAAATATACAGTTGTGACTGATTATGACAAAGGAGTTTCTGAAGAATTTACAGTGAAAAGTGGAGATCTAGTTCAACTGATTCGTGAAGGGGAGGATGGACTTTGGTACGCAGATCTGTGTTTGGAAATTTTTATACGCAGAACTGTGTTTAGAAGGCAGATGTTTAGGGCAAAACTTCCAAAGGCATCAAATGAAGAAGTCTGACTTCTGGTTTTTTTATATGGTTTTTTTAGGTTTGTAAAGAACCTGAGCAGTGGTAGAGAAGGTTGGATTCCAGCAAACAATCTGCTGATGCTCATAGGCAACTCAAAATCAGCTCAATCTTTAAGCAGCTCTGGTAGGCTATGTATTTTAAGTAAGATGATTGTCTCTTTGAAGATTCCTATTATCAAAGAAAGTAATGAAGAACAACCACTATATAATATTTCTTGTGTGGTTTTTTTTTCCCTTTCTTTTCCCAGAATCAGGCACGGCCTCCAGCAATTTGAGCACATCATCGAGTTGCAGTGATAGCTGCAATGTCAGTAGCACCAGCTTCTCTGACATTAAGGGCTAACATGACATGTTCATCCCACCTCCCTGGAAGGTAAATCTGGAGATTGTCATTTGCTGCAGAGTTCTGGACATTGGACTTCATTGGAGAACCGCCAGTACTGTGTTGCCA